>JAPMAF010000797.1:0-12821 GCA_026537445.1 Silvatares holzenthali
GGAAGCAAGGATTGTGTGTCAGGATAGAGACAAGTGGCGCTCCACTCTCTCTGCCTACCCCTATCGGGAAGTGGCGTGATGTTATGTATGTATGTATGTATGACTGTCTCGCAGTCATTCATTTTCTTAATATATAGAAGCAAAACACTTATGTAGCTTGATTTGCGTTGCGCGAGATGGCTGGTTTTCCTATATCAATTTTCATATTTTGACTGGTGCTCCATAGAAACATGGGCGGTGATGAGGGCTGTTTCTGTAAAAAGTGCCCTCTCTGCTCAAGGCCAACGGAATTGGAAAACTCTCAACCTGAACTTGGCAAGTGAAGTTTTAAAGCTAACCGCCCACTCACGAATTAAAAAAGCATGAGGGAGGTTATTATTACATACTTTATAGGAGAATTAGAACATAAGATAAATATTTATAGAACACGACTAATTGCCATTCCTAGAAAATATTGAAACAATTTTCAAATTGAAATTGTCATCTTCAGCAAATAGAAAATAGGCGTATATAATTAAGACACTACTAATATAACATTTGAACTTTTTGTCATATAAGAAAGTGGCATTATTTTATAACTGTAATAACGTTTTTAGTTGAATTGCCTCGTGAGAAATTGGTATACGATAAAAAACAATAAACATTTCATCATAATTTGCATTAAATATGTAAAAACTTAACATAAGACATATTTTTTATTACGAAATACACATTTTCTACCATCATACATTAATGTGCATTTGGGTTTGATGATGCTTATTTTTTTAGATTATAAATTATTTAATATAGAATATAAATTTATAAAATGGTAAGTTTCAAAACAAAATTAACACCGTCGGATGTAAAAAAATCATTTTGTACATTTTTAAAATGAACTGTTCTAAAGTCTCGTAGTACAAAGGATCAAATGATGGCCGATTCATTCGCGAGTAGGGCCAATGTTTCATTCATAATGCCAATCTAAAATTGCCGAATTTAAAGTTAAATAGTTTATTTTAATTTAGCTACCATGAGCGGATGGATCGTCGGTTTAAAGAAGCCCCCGACTCCACGTTGTTTGCTCTAGGGGCTGAGGGCGGACAGCAAAAAGGGAGAGATAGGACTGAGATCACCTATTTTATTTCACAGGTTTTAAAATATATATACCGCGGGTTTGTTTTATTCCATAGATGATTTCCTCCGGAACATGCGCAAGAGCGTCGCACCCACGGGGACAAGGGAGGTCGATACGACACGCAAAAGCTAATGTGCTTTCACCCCGTGAGGTTGTGTTTTCCGCGCTAGTAGGCGACTCACTACGCGCTTCGGAGCTCGCGATCTCGTCCATTCGCTTTTGTGTAACTTACCTCCTCTGACCCACTACTACTGTCATCGCCTTTATTCTAATTTTTCCACGAGCATTCCCTCTGTCCTATCGGGTGCTCTGCTAGATATGCCCCGCAATTCGTAATTATGATCGAACTTAGTTTCCGAACCATGACTAAACGGGATTCTCGTAAAGTAACTTGAACGGTTCGCGGAATTGTTTCGAATAGCGATAGTGGCCAGTACCTATAAGGTTATTTTTTGAACCATTTGTTGCTTAACTCGACAGCAACAGCCTTCAGCTCTTGGGCAACAGTTGATTTAAACGTTTCTTTCAAGTTAATTAAATTTTCGGTTTTATATTTCATATTTTGCCACAAATATTTTTGAATGTTGACGAATGTCATTGAAAGAATTATTTTATTTGCGATTGCAGTCTATTGTTCTAGAGCGAAATAATTATTACATGGGGAATGAGTATACCCGTTATTATTTTTACAAGCCTCGCGCTGTTCTAATTTATTTTGGGGAAAGGCTGTGTGTGAGTAGAATCAATATAAAGGAAATCGCTGAGTAAAGGCGATGCCTTTGTATATGGCGCCTAAAACCATTTTGAAGTGTTTAAGTAACCTTATCCTATGCGTGAGCACAACGTTACATATAGGTTCGGTTACGTTGTTGTACTTTAATATTTGTCCGTTTCGCTAATGTTTATCACAATTTCAGCAGTAATTTACAGTGTTACGAATATATCGGACTGAACAATATCGTGGTTGTAGATGTTTAAATAAATTTCAAGCGGGTATTGTACTACTTCCGAAGAACTCAGAGGCATGGAGTCTATTCGGTAAGTGTTCTATTGTATACAATGCCTCTGACACTACTAACTTCTGTTTATTTACTGGTATTTTAGTATTATATTTTATTTTACAGTTATAGAGACTACTTATTTCATCACATTATAAGCAGAAGTCGTAGCTTGATTTTAGAGCTTTTTACAACTTACACTAATTATCATTGTCATTCGTCTGACATTACTATTCTATTTTGAGTTTTTTGTTATTTCTTATTATTTGCTTTTGCTTTTGCTATTAATACAATTATTTTACTTTATGACCAATATACCAAGACACGGAGAATATTTCTTAAAAACTACTAACACGAAACAATTGAGCATCCTCGATTTTTTTACTTCTTATTTATACGGGTTTTTTTTAAAATAGGAAAGACATTTTTTATATAATTCTCATGTAATAAATATGTTATAAAAATAACATAAAAAATTGATGAAACTGACGATGATGCAATTGATATTCCTATATTTTTGCGCAGCGCATATTTATATAAAAGAAAAATCGAATGGCGCCGCTGATAACCACATACTTAGTTATACTATGAAACTCAATTAAAGCTTTTATAAATAAATTTGTTTTATAATAGAAAAACCGGGTTTAGATGCAATGATGTTGAATTCTTTAACAGGTACATACATATTTTCTATAATTCAAAATCGTATAACAAAGTATAAGATGAAACTAGTAAATTTATAAATTAACTAAAATAGATGACGTAATCGAGATATAAACGTCTTTTTCTCTTTTGTTAGTTCCTCAATACTGAGGGCGGTGATTTCTAAAATTAGAGATTATTATAGAATTTATAGCTACCCATTGCTTTCTGCGCAGCAGCAATCCGTCCGAATATGATCACACTTTAAATTCAATGAAAAATGAATTATATCGCTGCTATTAACATCCAGGTGATATAAATATATACTTGTCAATCTTGGAAGACTGTCAAATAACAATTGAATGATTGGGAGAAAACATAAAAATTCACAAGAAAGTGTTTAAGTAATATGAACAATCTAGGTTGTAACATTTATTTAAAAATCAGGCGAAGATGTCCATCTACTAGATAACTTCGATCATTTGGAAGAAAAATTTTGGCCTAGTCCAAAATTCTAGCCTAGTCCAAAATTGGATGTTTTTTATCAATCTCGCCAAATTTGAGACACTACTGAAGCAGGGCAATAATATTTGGTGATGTTTTGCGGGAACCACAGTAGGGAAAGGAAAGACTTGGCGACTCTTGAAAATACCCAAATTAGGGGAGGAAATAAATCCTTCAATAGAGCGTTCCACAGCCGAGCGAATAGAAAAAACCCGTAAATCAATTGCATTCATATGCAGGAAGAGAGATGCCGTCAGAGTTCTGTCGCCCAAACAAAAATGGCAGCTGCAAAAAACAATGAAGTCAGCTTCCGAGAGCTCCTACCACTAAAATGACAAATCAGACAACACACCTATTATTCATATACAGTATATTCCAAAAAATAAAAAATATGGGAGAATCAATTATTAATTAAACGAAAATCTCGTTTTTACCTACAGACTTGAAATACATTTTCAGTTATTTTGAGTATCAGACCAACAGTAGCATGCTTTCCATATAAGCCTAAAAGCCGGAATCGCTCTGAGATATATTCAAAATGATAAAATTATCACTGGTTTATGCAGCCCTGCCCGGGCTTATGAAGAATAATATAAATCAATGATAATATTATATTATTGAATATATCTCAGTGCGATCCCGGCTTTTGGGCTTCTAGGCAAGGCATGCTACTAGAGATTAAAGGTAACTACGATATTTCATAATGCACATAATTTTGCTTCAAAATTCTCGTATACTCTAATATTATTATTGCAATTGTCTCTAGTACTCATCAATGGAACCTCCACGTTTACAATGTGATATTTTAAATGAATTCAATATCTGTAACATGTTTATGTAAAAAGTACAGTGCCCTTGAGGTGATTTTATCACAAAAACAGCGCTACTTAAATTGTCCATGAAATAAATAAATATCCAGTATATTAAATAAATACTTCGTTTTATATTCAAATATTGAAGAAAATCTATAAATACTAACAGATTTTATAGTCGACAGGATTAAATAAATCCTTGACCAATAAACAGACGTGGTTCAAATATACCAACACTTTACTGCGTTGATTACAAAAGAATGTCACGCGATTAGCTATTTTTTACAAATACAAAGTACAAATGTTGAACTAGTGAAGGTTACTTATGATACTTAACTGGTTTTCTTTCACAAATTCTATTTATTTATTTATTGGATGATTTATATAGCGCTGTTTCGTAATTACAAATTTCCCCAAGAGCGTTTTACAATGTAAGTGCATTTATATCAAACTACATGTAGTTATTAATATATGACCAAAAACAACTTATGCAGGTTATTATCTTAGAACAGAATATTTATTACAATAAAACACTGACATGACAAATATTTGTAAAAAAAATAACATAATATTGTGAAATATTGGAAACAAAAAACAACTAGACTAAGGTAGGCATGGAAAGCCTCATTTACATATTGATATTTATTATTTTATACGAAGAAGTAAATCTGTTTTTTATTGAATAATACATATATTTGGAAAATACCAAAGAAGAACAACACTACAGCTGCCAAGACGCAATGTCGGCGCTCGCTCTGTCAACCCTCCCTTGGATTCCTCCGATTGATTTGTTTTCTACAAAGAGCTGTATGTTTCTGGATACTCTGATGATTGAAAATAGCGTTATATAAGTTGCTTGGGGTTGGATATCTGAGTACATAGGCTTAGTGCACGAACTGATGTAAAAACCATTTGAGTTTTAGTCAAACGACTGGTTGCCACGAGTAGCTGACACTCGTTGGTATTTATTGAAACGGAAAACTATCATTTTCAGCTATAATCGATTTCATTAATAGTGTCATTTGTAGAGCAAAAACTCCAGTGTTATCTCAGCTGAAATAAAATTCGTTTCAGCGTTAACGAATGAGTTTCTTATAAGTATTATCGTAAGATTTCAGGACCAAAATATTCTAAAACTTTTAGGTAGTCATGCCGTGTTGTGACATTTTATTAGGGTTTTTATCTTTTACTACACATGAGAAACCATGACACCACCATCCGTCTGGGTCTGTAACACACTGTACAATGCTGTGTAGAAGTCGGAGGAGAGATTGAAAAACTGGTAATGAATAAATCCATTTCACGTGGCTTACAATACTGAACGGTTGTATTGCACCAGGACGATACAAGATCTACCACTCTATTCCAGTCCAGAGTGAATATATATTTTAATATATTTTTGCACAAGTATTTTTTTTAATCTGAATATAAAAATGCATTTTCATGCTTTTTTTTCTTTTTTTTATCGGATTCAAACCCGCGACCTCTAGCGTTCCTCCAACGCTTTAGTCAAGTGCTTTTAACCACTCGACCACGACGCCGACAAACACACCGTTTCTCAGAAGGGGTAGGGAGAGAAGATTGAACGCCATACCACACTATCCTGGCATACATCTTTTGCCTCATCCACATTTACACATCTCCTCATGATTTTCCTGCGATTATTACGACTACGAACAGAGTCATCGATTAGAATTTGGTTAATCTGTTGATATCATGATTTCCTTGGGTGGTTCCTTTGTGGCATACCTTCTAAAGTAAAGTTCCTTACCATGTCCACGCTTCACTTCATCAAAGATGGCTTACATCAAAGATGGCACCATTATTCCATTATGCACTGCCATCCGACCACTCTTCATTCTTTGCAAAATTATTATTTTTTTACAAATCGTATAAGTGAATAAAATTCATATTTATTTTATTTGATGCATAAAATTTAGGCGAGAGAAAGAAAACCTTGACGATTGAAATAACAGTGGTCTTCCGTAGTAAAAACCTATTGGAAAAAAAACATGGAAAAACGATCTCGCTCATATAACATAACGAAATCTATACAGGGGGTCTGCCAATGTTTCTTCGGTAAGTTAAGTAAGAACGCTCATATTTAAAAGTGTATGGAATTGACAGTTGACTTCGCTAAGATCTTGCGAAGTTAGCTATCATTCAATTTAACCTAGCAATGAAACATTCTACGATTATTAGATCAAAGTGGAGAGAATTAAAGGATTCAGAGAAGGCTCACTCAGGGCTGTCGTCCTTTGACGATGATGATGATTGTCAACTGGCATCAAGGTTATATCAGTCTTTATGGGGGTCACCGTTGGGCTATATTATTGTTCCTGTACACTTCAGTTATCAACATTGCCTTCTAAATCATTCAGTTTCCTAAATGAGGTGCGTGATGAAAAGATAATGATAAAATAGCTACCTAAGAGCGCAACACGGCTCATGTTAGCACCACAATAGAATAATTTGAGATAACTTTGAGAAAGTTTAAATAAGACGGAAGGAAAAACAATTAGATGAAAGGGAAGAAAATAGAAAAGGATTTATATAAAGGGACCAACATTATGTTATAATCAGCAGCATTTTTAATGTTAATTTAAACGTTGAAACAAGATGTCGGTTTTAATTATGCTGGCAAATTATTCTACAATTTTTAAATTACACTCACTGTAATTGAATAGAAGTAGAAAGATGTACTTGAACAACGGCAAGTATATGAACGAAGTATGCTGCGAGTGAAAAGGTAGGGGATTATAAATAAATAAAATAACGCACCCCCCTGTTTCTCTCACTCTCAGATATTACAATCAGTACTTTACTATCATAAATTGGTTAAAGATTTAGCAATAAAAAATTGATTACAAAAACTATACATTGTATAAGACCACAAGTATAGGTTATTCGTGTATTGGATTGTAAAGAGGTTGAAAATCGTTTTTCAAAAAGTATCAATATATAGAAACGATATAGTTTAGAAAATCACTACAGTGTATTTTTTTCTATCAAAGCGTGTCGAGAAACCTTGAATATCTTCTTCTTTAACACCACAACGCGGTGTGAGAATCAGGAATTTAGTTGGCCTAAGAGACGGAAGTAACAGCTATCACCTGATTCAACTCTGCAACTCTTCAAAGCGAGTGATTAGTGTGGAATGTATTGAATGCCGATATATGTTTTGTTTTGACTTCAATTTCTTGTAGACCATGTTATTGCGCCTGCTATCTTAAAAATCAAAATATTTCACCCATAAGTAAAGTCTTCTCTGTGAGAATTGTGCCATTATTGTCTTTGTTAGTCACACGGGATTCAATCTCACTTCTAATATTATTTATTTTTTCATTTGAAGCATCTACTCTCATTTCTTGAATATTGATTTTGGATATGAGTCATTTCGAGTTTTAAATATTTTATCTTTTTTTAAATGCAGTTTTCTTCCTCACGTCTGTATTGACTGCATGCCATAATCGATATTCGGATTCTGCACATCTTCTAATAATTATTTTTCTTCTTAGTAGTTTTTTGGCATTCGGAATCTCTAGAAGTGATTTTGTGACCTACGATATCAGAGACGCATGTTATTATTGCTATGCATTGCTCCCAGTGACGATATCATCTTGTCATTTAGCTGTCCTATCGGATTTCAGTTTTTAGTTGAGATAACCGAGAAGGGAGTTGTTTCTGGTATGGTTATTTAATTTCCTTTACGTGCAGTCTTGCCATTTCAGAAAACTTTGAATGGATATTGTTAGTAGCGTTTGCTCTTGATGTCTAGCTTTTATATGCACTAGTTAATAGACTGAATCAACATTTTCTCCTTTAAAAGTTCCTGCATTGAGGATATTCGGTCAATGTCTACTCTATATAAGGATACGATCTATTTGTTTAATCGTTCGTTCATCCGGTAATTTCAATGCGCCCTTGTATATTTGCGTTATACTGGATGCTTTTTATGTCAATATTCTGTTTAGCTGAAAATTATCGGCTGTTTTGTATTACTTTTATGAGGAGCGTTTTTAACAATGATTACCTCAAATATGTCTTCTTAGCCTATGGCATTCATGTCTCCGATTACGATCCTTACATTGTGTTTTGGGTACTTATTGTACGATATATTCGAGCTTCTCATAAAGTTTCTCTTTTTCGTCGTCCGTTTTGTCTTTCGTAGGTGCGTGTGCGCTAATTAGGCTGTAGTTAAAGAAGTTTTCCTTGAATTTCTGAATATATGGGCGGTATTTCTGAACACATTTTTTCGTTTAGTGGTTGATCTCATTTCTAAGGGCTGCGTACTTTTGTGACCACAATAGTTGTGGCGACAAAAGGCGTGTTGGCTCCATTCTTTACGTTACTAAACACGTTTGCAGTTTTACGTTTACAATTGACGGTTTTACATAAACAGTCGACTGGTTGCCTCATACAATTGGCTAGTCCACTGCATTCCTTTTATTAAAATTGCCACAAATGACGACATTATTTTAATAAATCTAAAAACTATAACTAACTTTTCTGGCTTCATAAAATATTGTATTTGGCAAAGGTATTTTATTCAAAGGTAAATCGATATTTAATTAGCATACGTACTGAAAGGATGAAGTATTATAAAATATACGAAGTGTAAGAATATCAAAATTCTAGATAAAAGAGAAAAATTTGAATATTTTGTATTCTTAGTCTTAGTTTTTCGAGAAATAAAGTCAAATGAGCATGCCAGCATAAATGCGAAAGCAAGAACTTTACTTCATATGATGGAAACTTAAGAAAAATGTAAGAAAGATGCAGTCCAAAGGAGACCGAATAGAATAAAAGCGGAGAAAATACTGAAACAAAATTACTTTACTGAGATGGATAAAAATATATTTGAATGTTGACGAAACATACCCTTAGGCAGGGACGAATGGTGCTCAATCCTGTCTGTCAATCCCCCCCGGAATATGGTGGGATGTATTATACGTATGTTCATGACAAACATTCTTAACATTCTCAATATTCAACAAAGGATAGAATGGGCTGGAAGTAATACAGCATCTGAATTTTATGCCACCGCCTTCCTCGCATTTTATCACTTTACGTGGGAGTAGTTTCAAATATATACCATAGACCCAAATAAAGTGGGAGATGGGACCAAATATTTGGTTTGTATGATGAATCAGCAGCAGTCCTTCGTTGTCCGACAACCCGTATATTAAGATATTTCGGGTACAATACAGAAGGATTTCATGGAGATGATAATTCGTGATTAAATCCAATTCCCTGATATAAAACACCTGTCTTGTGCTGTTATAAAGTGAGACTCTTAACGAATTCAAAGATGCAAAATATGAAAAAAATAACATTCGTTTACATGATATGTTAAAGTGAGGTTATAAGAAATAATGAGCAAAACAAGGCCATTCAAATTGTCAGTGTTAACTAATTATTATTTTTTAACAAATGTTAAAGAATAATAATATACAATATTAATTATAAGTATGTCTAAACTATTAAGAAACACTTTTAATCCAAAAACTTTGTAAAAATAATCTACTAGGTGAAAATTAATCCTGAGACTAGTGATATTATAGTGTCCTGTTGTGCATGGAAGATAGACAATTTTGATTTGTAATACACAGCAACTAGGCGATAATCGTTGCCTAAAGAATATAAACACGCGCCTTTGAGGTGATATTCTCACGAAAACGGCTCTGAATGAATTATCCACGTTAATAATAATAATACTCTCTAGATAATGATATCGATCAGTTGAAAATTTGATTTCTTTGTTATCTGAGCAATAATCACTATTTGGCTGTTTATCTCTGAATTGAACATCGGCCCTAAGGAAAATAAACAGCTTACTATTACAATCGTATAAAGCTAATTTATATAAAATTCTTAAAGAATCATAATTTAGTAACTCAACCCTAACTACACGTCTGCAATTTATATGCATAATTGATATACATTTGCATGTAAATTTTAGTGGAAATAGTACCAATTGAGTGAATTGTAGCGTTAAAGAAAGTTTCGATGTATTATAGAAGGGAAATAATGTTATATCCCACGTAATATTTTTACATTGAAATTGACAGCTCTAGGTTGAATTAAGGGAAGTAACGTAATTGAAAATCGTTATGTACGACAATACGGCGCTGTATGAGGCACGTTAGTTGTAGGAACGTTAAATATAATGTGTGTTATGCATGTAGTATGCAAACTCGCCCGCAGGCGCCTATTTATCACATCAATGTATCGCTAGTAGGCGAGCCCGACCTAAAGCGTCGGCTAATAGTATAAGCCGCATTAAAATGCAGCAATTTAAATTCGCAATGCATTATTCATGCTACAATATATTGCATCACATTCTTGAATTAATAAAATAGTAGGTAAATTTATATTCATAAAGGACCGATATTGGATTTGGCAACCAGACCGAGGCCAGTTTCAGTGTAAACAATTACCGTTTCGCTGGAAAGTAGAAATGCCATAATATCAGCTCCACATTCTCTCACTGTAATGCAAACTTTCATTTGGATGCGTGTACAATTGTTTGCCTTTCGATAGCTTAGTATGATACCTAGCGAGTTAAATATTTGCGCACTATGCAAAGTAAAGCATACATTTATATACTATGCACGGTTGATCAATTCAAAAAATATGGGAGTTTTATAAATGTTGCAATACGTAGACGTTTTGATAAAACTTTTCAGGGTTAATCACATTAATCCAGGATATACGATAAAAACTTAATTCTCCACATTGTCATGTATCTATCAGTTCCCATTGTTTAGCAACCATTAAGATGAATAGATCATTTGTTACATTCGATCTTAATTTTTTGATTCAACTTAATGTGCACAAAGTTCTGAAATTGCTAAAGTGTAGGGCCCTAATTATACATCTCAGAAGTATACATTCTCAGACGTCTTTCAACGTCAGCCTAGGACATCCCAATTAAGTTTCGCTTCTTCGTTGATGGATTGCCCCCAGTTTGTATTAGTACTTGCTTTGCGAAATAGTAAACTGAAATATACATATGAGCCTAGCGTACAGCCAGTAACTCCAATTACTATAGTATTTTGAATAAACAAATTTTTACGGTAACCTTTTTTGATGAGTTTGGACTAAATGTAAGTTATTAAACTAAAGTAAAATTATTATTCATTGTCAAATACCACTAATAACAATTTTGTGTTTAACATGTTTTAATTCTTCAGTAGATGATTGTCAACAACTTAAAAGAGGGTTAGCCTCGATTTTTTCATAGTTATGTTAAGTCGTAAGTAAACGACACTATCCCAATCAAGAGAAAAAATATGAAGTTAGTTAAGATCAGAATGTGGGGAGCATTACTTTCAATCTGCACAAATTTCATTGACGAATCCCAGCTTAATGGGTACAATAACCTATATAATTTACAAACAACTTGTAAGTATTATTGATAGGTCTCACAGTACATTTTAAGTTTAATTTCAAACCTAGTGTGTCACGATTCAATAGGTATTATTTGACTAATGCACTAATAAACTTTCGTATAACTTTATTTAATATCTAGCAGAAAAATCCGGGCTTATGGGCTTCTATAGAATATATGCCACAGTCAAGAATCGGGAGAACTAAAGTTCTTGAGTTCAAGAAATCATAATGCGTCGTACTAGTAATAATTATGAGTGGTATTAGACGATAAATGACTAACGGTTGTTTTATCTTAACATATTTTTTTACAAACTGTTTTCAAAGAGTTATTCTTTATCTTCATTCATCAGTACATATCTTATGCATAATAAAGCTCTTCCCTTACCTCCATCATACCGTCAAGGTGGATGTTATTAATCTATTTTGATGGTAGAAACCCTTGAAATCAATTCCAGCTTAGGATATCTATTCTATAATTGATTCAGTTCATATATCAATCTCTTTATAATTTCATTAACTGTAATGGTTTAACCACGGAATAATTTTCTTTCACATTTCTCAATGTATATCTCTCCAAATGTACCCGTTTTTGGAGAGTTTTATTTATCAGCGTGTCAGCTGTAAGCGTTAGCTTTTTTTCAACCCTGTTATTTAAATAAACATTCAGAACGTAATGCGAGATCACTCAAATGGTGCTACACCGATGGTTGCGATTACCCTCAAGGGACTAACAGTTGAAATAAGTAGAATATCGATTCACTTCTCTCTGACATCTCTTTAAATAACTTAATTTTTTTTTTTGATATTTGAAGAAACAATTGATAGATGTATCTTATTCCAGTCGTTATATTAGGGTGGTATGCAGTGTAGTATGATTAGAAATCGCCACAATAATACAACGTTATCTTAATCTGATAAAATAGGCTCTCATACCGTGGTTTGCTTTGTTTAAAAAACCGATTATGAACTTTTAAATACAAGAATATTTAGAATATATTTTCCCTGTAAACTTTTTATAAAATACAGTATTTTCAATTTTCTCATTTACAAAATTTTCAGGTAAAGCTAGCTAGTATAAACTACTTTTGAAACATGTATTGGGATTCTTAAAGTTAACCACTAAACTTAAAGTTATTTATACTAAGGTTTCATGAAATTGATGACTTGCTTTGATTATAACCTATTATTATATTAAGCATAAAACTACAACTTTGTTCATGTTACAGATTCGCAGAAAAGGTAAATTTATTTGTTAATTTAGATAAATAGAGATATTAAAAATTTAATTATTAAATAATACATATATTAAAAGTATAGGCTGTAGATAAAATAAAATAAATAAATTAATATTCAGAT
>JAPMAF010000798.1:0-12817 GCA_026537445.1 Silvatares holzenthali
GCATCCATTCGTTCAACATGCCCAAACCACCTCAAGGAATTTCTCTTCATTTTATCAATACATACAAAATCTATATAATAATGCTTATACATTTATAATACATAAAGCAGTCTTGGTATCTATTTTGTTATATGGTAGCGAAACATGGGCTTGGCAGAAGAAGGATGAAAGAAGAACAAATGCTGTGGAGATGATATTATTATGAAGAACGTATGAAAAGACCCTGAGTAATAAGGATAAGAAATTAATATATCAGAAAATAATGCCAAGTAAAAATAACAATCATAAGCAGAATGAATGTTGGATGTCTGAGATGGTTTTGGACATTTTTAGCGAATGGCAAATGAAAGAATAGTAAAACAGATCTACATATATACGTGTGTATATATGTAGATCTGTTTTACTATTATTTCATTTGCCATTACACACACTGGTTGTTGTGGCTCCTAACAATCCTCCCTTAAAAAGCTGAAAAACATGCTTCTATTTCTCTTAGTTCATCTAGGCCTTCCACACGCTGCTCTGCCACTAATATTTGCACTGTAGATCTGTTTTACGATTCCTTCATTTGCTTTTCGCTGATATCCATGAGGACCATCTCATCGACCATGTGACACCATTTCAAATATTTCAGCTCATTCTGTTTTTTATAAACAGAATATATACAACCTAAAACACAACGTCTATTCGAAAACTGCTCCCTCAACACACGTCATCCCCTGTCATGACACATTCACAATCACTACACTGTGTATTTGAAGAATAAAGATTATTGGTAATTACGTCTACTCTCATCATTTACATTAGTAGGACAACAATCCCTCTTACATATGAATTAATTAACCAACATATGTATAAATTACTTTGGAGAATACTTATTCAAAGATCAATCGATAAGTATATGAAATACAATGAATCTAACCGTGGTTCTTTGATGGATACTCTCACTGGATGATACTGAAGCCAGAGATTTAACAGAACATTGGAAATTACGTTTACTTTCATAATTTATAGTCATAGGACCACAGCAGCTGCTAAAGTCTTGCTTCCTCCATGTTCATGCATCTCCTCATACCCGCACGCCGGTTGTTGTGGCTCCTAACATTGCCTCCGTTAAGAAGTTAGGAAACATGTGCCTGCCAAATTCTTCCAGGCCTTCCACATAGACATTGCATTTAAATTTTTATTTCATATAATTTATAATTTCAGTGTTCATCGAATTGTACTCCGGGTATATCGATGCGCCCCCTTCGCTGTCCAGCCCAGGATGCGGAGGCTTGCGGTCATCGTCCAGAAGTGCGCTGGAGAACCTGTCAGGGTCCCTGCGTAGGCCGAGATATCAGGCGTGCCAAGTGCCAGAAAGACCGCAGCCAGCACTGTGCTACACCCTCTCTGATGCGCTACTGCGCACTACCCAGCTTCTCCAAACTTTGCTGCCAATCCTGCAGAGATTGGATTAAGAATAACCAACAGCAACAGTCATTGTACGGTTCTCTTGAAAATCTACAACATTAAGTGACTAACCTAACCTTGATGGTGAGGTATAACTTCGAGATGAACTTTTGTCGGTTTCGTGGTCGAGTGGTTAAAGGCACTTGACTAAACCGTTGGACGAACGCTGGAGGTCGCGAGTTTGAATCCCGCCGGAGTGAAAAAAAAATGTATTAAAAAGCATTTTTCTATTCAGGTTTAAAATATATGTATAAAAATATATTTAAAAAATCAAAAATCTACGTGAAATGGATTTATCTGTTTCGTGACTAGAACACAGCATTTACATGTGCAATTCTACAGTATGTTACAGACCCAGATGGATGGTGGTGTCGTGGTGTCTCATGAGTAGTATAAGATAAAAAAAAAACATTTAAAATATGATCTCGTACAATAAGAAGAATAGCCAACAGCAATAGTCATTGTACGGTTTCTTGAAAATTCACGACTCCCTGAACTTTGGTAAAGTGTCTTAACCACTAGACCACAAGGCTGATAATATATGAAATATGTCTGTCACCTGTTGCATTTTAAACTCCCCATACCTGTTGGGCACATTAAATGATTTAAACTCCCCATACCTGTTGGGCACATTAAATGATTTGATGATGTCAATAAAACCCCATGATTTGTAAGATAGAATTTATTTTCGTGACATGAACCAAGAAGATGCATATTAATAAAACAATAAACTATGAAACATAATAAATGTTAATTAAAAATTAAAAGAAAAGAAATTAAATATATAACCTAAACTATGCAACATTGATGAAATGCAAACTATAAAGAAGCCACTATACAGGGGTGTCTTAAAAATAGAATACTTTTTAAAATTCAAATGATATGTTGACAATATTTTTGGTTTGAAATAAATTGTTAAAATTAATATTAATTAAATTAAAAATTATAAATAATTCTTTGAAAAGCAAGATCTTTGATATATTTGTTTTTATTTCTATGGTATATAAGTGTATAAATAGATGGAGATTTTTTTTAAATTTAAATATATGGTAACATTTTTTTGTTTAATGATTTAAATTTTTTGTTATTTATTGCTTAATATATTTTATATTGAACGAGTATATTTTGAATGCAGAGAATGAAAATTATATAGTTTATTATAAGGGGTACAGTTATGATTTTGAATAATATAATAGAAATCATTGCTTTTAATGTACATAACATAAATTTATAATTTATGTGATATTTTAATAAATAAAAAAAATAAGAAATAAAAAAAAAATGTGAATAATTTTGTTTTTTTTTTTTTATTATAACATTCCTATTGACTAGATCCTACACGAAAATAAATATAATTTTGAAATTTTTTATACGAATAAATAATATTAATTTAAATACACATTCACCGAATTTAAAAATTAATAACGATTTATTTTAAAAACCGTTACAATTTCATTTCTGCAAAAATATCAAAGTAGAAACATTTAATTTAAAGTTTTATTTTGAAAACGCGAATATATTAAATGTTATATTTATCGTAATATAATGTCATGCTGTCGAATATATTTAGTATCGTTTTGGCAACCTTGGTAAATATGTATGAAGCAAATTCGAACAGGGGTGTGCTATGTTTTAAAGATATAATTAAACGTTTAAAATATAATTTAAGGTAACTAAATGATGAGTAAACGATTGACGAGAATCTTAAAACATTCAAAACAATAAATATACTCACAAGTCAAAGATTTTTAGATTCATGTTGTGTTATGACATTTTGTTTGGCAATGTTTTACTATGGTGTTAAAAATGATTGCATAACTACTAGACGAATACTGCACCATATGGGTTGATAGTCTGGGGAAAGCAAAACCTTGTTGACTTCAATGTCTCAAAGACAGTCTCAGTCGTGCTTAATTTCAGCTTAGAGGAATCCCAATAGCAATCTTGTTTTTTTGAAGATAGCACGCTCCCTAACAGTGATCATATTGATATACTCGGAGTGTCGCTCTCGGGTTATCTTAAACACCACTGTGCCATAGAAACTAGAGTTAAATTAGCCTCTAGAAAACTGGTGTACAGTGTGTTGTATAGAGTTCGGAGATTCTTCTATGTGGGAGTACTTAAAAGCTTAGAGCTGGAAACCACACCATCTTAAGGTGAAGTCCGTCATCTTTATTGATGATGTTAGGATGTTTGCAAATCTCTATGGCCTCTTGTATGAGTTGGGCACATTATCTGATTTTCCCAGTAATTGGGTTTAAAAGAGAAGTCACAACACAGTAAAACAACCCAAAAGTCTTTGAACTTGCGAATTCCGATTGTGAAAGCCTACGACAGTATATAATAAACAAGCTGTCATTTACTTTCACGAATGACATGCTTTCTTGTAAATATCTCTTTTAAATTTTATAATGCGTTATCACATTTTGTATGTTGATGTTTTGATCTACATTTCAAAGACATGACTTAAAACATCAAACAAAATACCATAACGCAACATAATATTGTAAAAGATATGAACGCATTCAAACGAATTAATATACAATTTCAAATCTTAGCCGTTCAAAGGTATAGAGATTACAACTATTTACAAAGAATCAACAATGTTTCTCCTAGTAACAATTTTGGTAAGTTAACATTATATCATAAGATGGGCTTTTGGTTGTTCTAATGTTAATACAAATATGAAACATTGCAAAATGGTTTATCGTATTTACTCCTAAAATTAATCCTACATTACTTTAAATTTAAATTTTAGTATTGTCAACAATCAATAGTATTATTAATTCATAATATTACATGATACCTGATTAACGGTTAACAGAAAATGTTCAATAAATAATGTTGATGACTAATGAAACAAATAATACAGCATTATTAACAATGATTTGCAAAATATTTTTTTTAAATTTAAAACATATAACTACAACCTGCCAACGCCAGGCAAAAATAATAATCTTAAATAATAATTAACGAAAAATGCACCCATTTCCAATGTATTTATTACATTTCATTTTGAAGTTTTTTATACTTATATTTCTTAAACATTGTTACTGGATTGTTATGTCAAATTGTGACATTTTGTTTGTCAGCATTTCGGACCATATTGCAGAATCCTTCTTTAAGGTGAGTCTGCCTGTGTGATTGTCAGCTTTGACTTATTAATTGAAAAAATCACGAGTGAAAGTTAATACTAATCTAATGAATCAACACTATTGTAGGCTTTAGCGATCAAAAGATTCACAATTCAGCCTGGTTGACCTAACACAAATTCGCCTTGAAGGATACTGCAATGCTATCCTAAACCGAAATTAGGAATTTAATTTTGACAATCATCAATATTCATAGAATGAAAGTAATAATCTTATGATGATTTCAGACAAATGTTGTTATAAAGAAATTTATGGAAAAGATTATCCTCATCAATCATATGAAACCAATAAGAGATGTTGGTTTCTCTCATTCAAAAATATCTTATTCAATGACATTCTTTACTGCAGAGTCATCAATTCCTAGTTATGACAATTTATTATATAAAATACAATACATACATAAGTTGACATGAGCGAAACTCTAGATTTTCTAAATGAAAGCAGTTCTGAAAGTCTCGAGGGTCTATTAATTGGAGACTGGTCCAAGTTCATTACCATCAATGTTTAAGAAATATATTTAATACTTTTTCTTGCAATCGGTTAAAATGAATATTGTTTAATTTTCTTCAATTTACACATTTCTTACTGAACAGCTCATAAATTAGCTCCAATTAAAGATGGATAATTGAAAAGAGCCATACACATAATTAGCATGACACAGAAATGAAATGTAAATGATTGTCAGTTGATGTGACAAGACTGAACAAACACAAAACCAGAATGCATTGTAAGTCTACGTATTCAAGAAAGAAATGATTACATTGAGGAAAAAGCTCTCTCAAATTCTTCTTATGAAGAACAGAAAAAGTCAACAAATAAAACCAATAATTGAAATTGGCTCATACTTAAAATTGATTTCTATTTTTTTGTTTATAAATTTAATAACTTTTGCTATCTCATCTATATATTTATATAATATACATATACAGTTTCAACATGTTTTCGTTGGAGCAAAATGATGAACTAGTTCAAAGTCCTGCGTAATTCAGCTGATAGAGTGCATTTGACATAATTACTATTTCTTCAAGAGCTTCCTGCTCCTGGCGGATGTGATGGAATTCCTGATGGTGCTCAGAAACCTTCGCGGAGGCCAGAGGCCCTTCACCCTCTCCGGGTGAAGGAGTTTCCCCTAAGATGGTCAGATCTTCTCGACGTAGTTGCCGGGGAAGGTTCCAAAGCGGCCGGTGCGCTGGCTGGACCCTACGTACCATCCGTCGTCGCACTTCTCGAGCACATAGACGGTGTCTCCCTCCTGCAGCTCGAGCTCGTCAGGGTTCTGCGGACGGTATTTGTACATGGCGCGGTATCTAGAAGAAACATTGTGAGATCTGGAATGGTTTATTTCAATTATTTTGGTGGTTAATACAGATTGGTTAATAAGCATGTTAGAATTATATTACAACCATAAGGAGTGTCTAGATATACATACAATTATATATCATTCAAGCAGAGTCAAGCAAAATAACAAGTTTGTTTATTCACACTTATATACAGACAAGAACAATATGTTATAGTAAGATCTGATTCAGATCTAGGCAAATGGCTGCCTTTGGGCCAGATGAAAATTAATGAGAAACCGGGCCCGCTCGATGTTACAAACGCTTCTCAGGCGTACATCTAATTGAACTCAAAATTTGTCAAAAAAATCGCCAAGTTAGGTTAGGTTGAATAGAAAAATTGCTTTGGCTTGAATCGAAAATATCAACAACAAAAATACTTGTCCACTACTACAACACTAAGGTCAACACTAAGGTAATATGAAATGGCATATGGCAGAGGGGATAATTGCGCCAGTCTACCTATAGGTAGAGTTTGGTGTTCAAACCTCAGCTCATGCGTGATGTCATTTCTATTTCTACGACACAAGCGTACATTACAGCTTAGTGTAGAAATAGTACAAGATATTGATATACTTCACATTCAGTGTAGATAAAAAACAGAAAGATCAGATCTGGGCAAATAGCCACATGTGGCCGGATGAAAATTGATAAGAAATAGGACCCACACGATGCTACAAACTCCTTTCAGGAGTACATTGAATTGCTCTCAAGGCTCAACATAAAAATCGTTAGATTAGGTTAGATAGAATATAAAAAATGCTTTGACTTATATCAAAACTACCGAAAGCAAAAATACTTGTCCAAACATCAAAGTAAGATGCTGAAAACAACAGTTTTTAATAATGCAATTCTGGAAGGCGTGAAGTACCATCGATTGATTTCGGTCTTATAACAATAGTGATTGCAAACATGGAATTGATGTTACATTGTCTAAGCCCAACTGTCCCTCGAAAGGTGATTTCAAATGTTCAATGAATGCAAACAATATTCAAAATCATATTACGACTTATGGGATACAACCTGAAGAATGTCACAGAAGAGCCATTCTATCAATTGCCATCTACATTTAATTCCAACTTTTCAAGAGGTCAGGTTAGTTTTAATTAAAAGTTTTAATATAGCCATCTACAATATTAATCAATATTTTTACCTTACACATTCCGTTACGGATAGCGTGACTGATTATTGTAAATTTATGTGCACAAATAATCAATAGAGTTCATGAGAAAGTATGAAGACAATGTGAACTGATACTCACGGAACAGCTTCTGCATTGGTGTCTACGAAGAGGGGTTCATGGTTGTTCAGATTGATAGGAGACGGGTCCGTAGCTCTGGGGAGAGTGGCGCTAGCTGGTCTCGCGTGGTGATTTGTTATTCCGTGACCTGTAACAAAGTACGCACTTGAGAGGAAGGCGAATGAAAATGTAACTATTCAGATAGGGCTGTCACTGCACCGACGATCTTTTACACCACGGAATGATCTTTTATTAAAATAATGAAGAAAAAAAGACAGCCATTATAAATCCGAACAAATACTGAAAAATAAGCAGCGTCAGTAAATATTTCTCCATCTAGTATGTATATTGAATGAGAGTAACCAACATGGGAACTCTTTTGGTTTGGACATTATGTGGTGATGTTCTCTCTGCATTCAGATAGGGCGGTGTAAGCTAAAAGTGATCAATCGCTTATCCCTCTAAACATCTTTCCATCCATTTTGGATGATTTTGTTGATTGTATTGCATTATTATTATTTTTTATACTGCACATGAGACACCACACCACCATCTGTCTGGGTCTGTAATATTCCGTGCAATTGCACATGTAGATGTTTGTGTATGTTGTTTGTGTAGCAGTTGAAGAGGAAATTGAAAACCTGGTTATTCAGTTCTAGTCGCAAAACGTGGATAAATCCATTTCACATGGTTTACAATACAGAACAGTGGTAAGTAGTTCACAGTAATGTGATGGAAGTTTCAATTCCCAGTTTTTTTTTCTCCATCTTATACTAAACATGAGACACCATGACACCACCATCCGTCTGGGTCTGTAACATTCAGTGCAATTGCACATGTAAATACTGTGCAGTAGTTGGAAGACATATTGAAAACCTGGTTATTCAGTTCTTGTCACGAAACATGGATAAATCCATTTCATGTGGCTTACAATACTGAATGTTGGTATTGCTCCAGAGGGATACAAGATCTACCACTCTGTTTCCAGTCTAGAGAGAATATACATTTTTAAATGCATTTTTTACTGTTTTGATTTTTATTCAATATGTATCATTGGTTAGTGCTGGGTCATTGATCAGACCGAAGGCATGCCTCTGAATGAATTTGAGAAGAGTCTTAAGATATCTTGCACCCTGCTGGTATTTTTAAAATAAATAAAGTGGGTTTTAACTTACTAGGCAGCGTTAGAGGTGCAGTGCTGCTAGGACTGTTGGACAGAGCAGGGTTGTTGATCTGCGGGGTGTAGTGGTGCGCTCCCAAGGAAGCCACTCCGGCCGCTCCCACCACAGAGTGGGCAGCTGGGGAGGCCACAGGCTTTCCGGCTGTCAAGGATGGGGTCAGATCTGGAAGAGTCGCATGATCCAGTTTAGTTAGTGTGAGAAACAAAACGAGATGTTAGCGATTCAAATACTTTCAAGCCTGCAATACTAATTACTGTCTGTTACTGGCAGTTTGTTATTACTCAATAGTAATTTATTTTTATTTATTTATGAAAAAGTGCATGGTACCAATGATAAAAAGAAGAACTAAAATATAATCAAGGTAAGTCTAAACAAAACACATTTATACATGGAGAAGAAAATATAAGTAGTCAGTCATAGACAAAAATTACACAATACAACACAATTATTGTCCGCAGTCATAAAAATCATGCATAGAATCAAACCACTTCCAAATAGGGGTAAGCAGAGAGGAAGGCCACTTATTTTGTTCAAAGGTATTTCACCGAGAATAATGTGATATAAAAAGCTGTCAGAATACTCTCATCTAGTACTTAAGCAAGCACCTTTTTTCAGTGTGATTTTTTAAATACCATAGATAGATATGCATACTAATACATTATTTTGAGACGTAACACTTGTAAACCTGATTTGTCAGTATCGTAGTTATTAACTGGTGCACTAGTGATAAATATAAAGCGGACGGAGGTACGGGCAGTGTCAAGGTAGGTACAGTATAGAGATTCTAAGAAATGAAAATATTATGGACAGGTTGACTTCTCACACACAGACAGACTCGCTCTGAAGATGGACACTGCAATGTATGCCAAAACATTGGCAAACAAAATATCACAACATAATTACCCAAAAGTATTAGACTTGCTTCATGTATGCTGATTGATCTATATTAGACGAAATATCGTTAGGAAGCTCTGTGTAGTACAGAAAAAATATGAAAAAACTATCAAATACGAAATACAGACACGTAGAATATTAGAAGTTATCAATGCCATTGAAAGAGTGACAAAGCTGAAGTGGTCATGGGGTGGTCGTGGTGCTGGAGATCAGGACGAGAGCCGGACAAAGAAGATGGTAGAGCGGAGACCTAGTGAAGAGAAAAGAAGCAGAGGGAGATCTCCTTCACAACAGTATTACAACAAAAACGATTGTTAACAATTGGATGCAGAAAGCTCAGGACAGAGACGCCTGGAGAGATCTGGGAGAGACGTATATCCAACAGTGGACAGAAATAGCTATATAAGTAAGACGAAATATAGTATTGATTCTGTATGATTTAGTAGGGTAATCGATATTAAGACAAAAGTAAACTATAGCTGTAGTTTATTTGTTTTCTTAAATGGGTTGTCTTCAAGCTAAAAATACATAAATATGATTACTTAATTACCCGCTCTATTCGGTTGCGGTTCTGCCAGAACTTCCACGTAACTGACAGGGAAGATGCCCTTCCTTCCTCCGAGCTGTCCTTCATACCAGTTGTCGTCCACTCGCCGAATCAGGGCCACGATCTCGCCTCGCTTCAATCCCAACTCGAGATGCGTTTGAGCAACAAAGTTGAATTTAGCTCTGGCGCGACCCTCGCTGGTTCTTGCGTGGGTAGGAGGCGCTAGGTCATCGATGAGCTAAAATAAAAATGAAAATCATTTGAATCTTCGTTCAACTCATTTTAAGGGTATTAGTGCATAATGGAGTATCGGTGCCAAAGTTGATGTATGGAAATGAAGCGTGGACATGGCAGAGAAGGAATGAAAGTAGAATTAATGCTGTTGAGATGAGATCTCTTAGAAGAATATGTGGTAAAACAGTATACGACAGAGTAAGGAATTCAGATATAAGGAAAGAGTGGAGCGGGTATGAGCGTTATTGATAAAATGAAGATAAATTCCTTGAGGTGGTTTGGGCATGTTGAACGAATGGATGCCAAGAGATTGGTACAGAAAATTTACGATGCGAATGTGGAACAGAGGAGCCGGCCAAGGAAATCATCACAAATTAACCAAATTCTAATCGATGGCTTTGTTCGTAGTCGTAATAATCGCAGAGTATGCATGACGAGATGTATGCCAGGATAGAGTGGTATGGCGCTCAATCCTTTGCCTATACCTTCGGGGAAACGGCGTGATGGTGTATTGTATTGTATTATTGCAGATTATTATTTTTAAGTCAGTTGCACACTATTTGTCCTTACCTTTTCTGATTAGGATTATCTCGATCTTTTATAAGAACACATAATAATTTTGAAAATAATGGCCTCATTCGTCTACAGGATATGATGATGTGGCTAAAAAGTAAGATCATTTCAAAAGCTGTTTTAAGCCACATTTTGCCTGGACGGTTACTTGAGCATCTAGGCTCCATTATCGACCTAATTGACAGCATCTTGAGGAAAGGCTTAAGCCAAAAACGTCAATTTGATTGCAGTTTTCTATCACGGTATGCTCCCTTAACCACAAGCTTCGTGTCGATTTTACGAAGCTTGTAATATGCAAACTGATAACACTTTCCCGAGTAAATTTTTGTCAGTTAAATTATATGCTAATTGTAATTTTTATTAGCTAAATTATACGTGAGTTCAACGCATGATATCACAGAAATATGGCTACAAGTGTAAATAAACATTTAAAACGTAATGCAAAATCACTCGACGTTCATATACTTTGACAGTTATTATTGCCGTCAAGAAACTAACAACAGAATTAAACAGAATATGATCTGCTTTTCGTAATGTACTTCTGACATCTGTTGAGATTGCTTGGAAACTTATTATTTAAATAATTAAATAAAAATTCTTAGTTGCCGTTGTTGTGTCAATTTCCTAATATTTAGATTAATTATTTAGTTATCGCTGTTGTAAGAGGATATATTGGCATCGTTTTAATATTACAACGTTTAAACCGGTTAAAGGTACAAAATTATTGTATAAAAATAGAATATCAATTTATTAATTATAATAAATATCTGACATCTATTGGGATAACTTTGAAACGCTTTCTTTAATAATGAAAAAAACCGTTAGATGTCATTATCGTGTCTATTTAGTGATATTTAAATTAATTATAAAATTATCCCCGTTGTAATATAACGATGGTACAAAATGGCCCCAATATTGCATCACATTTTATCCGATTAAACATACAAATGTATTGTCTAATAGTATTTACCTCGACATAGTTGGTTGGGAACAGTCCAACCTGGCCATCATACTCTCCTTCATACCAGTTCTGATCGATTCTCCTCCTCACCAGCAGGAGATCTCCTCTTCTAAACGTCAACTCTCTGACGCTCTGCCCCGTGAAGTTATGCAGGGCCCGGGCAATCTGGAGTATAACAATCATATTATTAATTATTGTCTCCTGACAGGATTGTGAGTTGTTTGAAATTCTTCAATTCTTTTCTCACATTGGTTTTACTGAGAACTACTGAGCTTCCAGTACAGAATAAATATTCACAACCTGTTATCCTCTTGTAAACAGTGTCTTGCACTTCATAATCATCACTAAATTACTCTCGTAAGAATTACATTTGGCGAGGCAATATGGAGTCATAGTACCTATTT
The DNA here is from genome assembly GCA_026537445.1 of Silvatares holzenthali. Taxonomy (NCBI): domain Eukaryota; kingdom Metazoa; phylum Arthropoda; class Insecta; order Trichoptera; family Pisuliidae; genus Silvatares; species Silvatares holzenthali. The sequence continues at coordinate 11,976 of JAPMAF010000798.1, forward strand.
TACTATATGATAGCAAAACATGGACTTGGCAGAAGAAGGATGAAAGCAGAATTTGCATTGCAATTGATATGAAATTGTTACTGAGATTGTGTGGAAAGACCCTAAGTGATAGGATAGATAATTAGATATGCTGTTGTGGCTTCTAATATTACTTCTGTCAAGGAGTTGAGAAATATGCTTCTGCCAAGTTTTTCTAGGTCTTCTCCATATTATTCTCACACTTAGATTCGCACTATGGATATATATACTTTTATAATTTTTCATTATCAATTCACTCGAAATGTCCAAACCATCTCAAACATACAACTTTCATTCTATCCATAACTGTTACTTTTAATTGACATTCATCTTTCATATTTTCATAAACTTATTCTATCGTTTAGGGTCTTCCCACACATCATTACCATTTTCATAGTATTTAATCTGCTTTCATTCTTCATGACAGATTTATTTTCTTGTATCACTGTATATATGTTTGTTTTACTATTATTTCATTTACAATCGACACGTTCAAATCATCTCAAACATCCAACTTTCATTCCGTTCATGATTATTAATTTTGATTGGAATTCTTCTCTGATATATGGTTTTCTCATTCTAGCAATTTAGATATCTTTTTTGGACTGTTGTTTAATTGAAGGATTGGAAAGTGAGTGGTGCAATGATGTTACCTGATGAGGTCTCAGTGATCCCGTGGAACCGAACGTGTCGTATCTATTAAGAGATATCGGGCTCTTTTGGGCCTGAGTAAAGTTGTCAGTATGGCGTCTGCTGTTCATGTCCTGCAGCTCCTGGAAAGATACAAAACAACACAATTAATTAATTATTATAATATATATATA
>JAPMAF010000799.1:0-12816 GCA_026537445.1 Silvatares holzenthali
GTGTTTTATTTCAATAATTTAAACACTTAAAAAATACTGAATAAATAAATGAAAATGATTAAAAACTCACGAAATTATAAAATTTTTCATGGCAATTTTAGGTATACCTACATGGTATTGTTGGCAGCCAAACAGTTAAGGTAAGTATGGAGTTTGTGAGAGCGTCCAAAATCATGCCACTCGACGAAGTATACAACACAGCCATAAAGCCCACACACAGATGCGCTTGACCTGTCATCTTAAATGGAATTGTCCTTATGCGTTTCCATTATTTATTTATGAATACGGCAAAATCGCTTTTAAGTCATTTGTAAAATATTACTCAAGATATTATAAATTACATAACACCTTAAGCAACAGGTAAAGAGATGATAATGGAGCCCCACCTGTCTATCTCGATATACATTTCTTACTTCCTCCATATTCACACATCTCGTCATACACAGACGGCGATTGATGTGGCTCCTAACATTGCCTCTGTTAAGAAGTTGGGATTCCACGTTATAAATTAGATATTCTTCTCTTTCTTAAGTCACGGATAAATCACTGTGGGTGGCTTTAGATTTTTTTTTCATATTCTACAATTAAATAAACATTTTATATTTTATTTGGAAAGAAATCAAATTCTTTTTCTATTAATTGGCCTATGCTAGCCGGAACAGTTCCTCCACTCCATGAATTTCAGTCCATTCCTTTATGTTTCTCAGGCAGGACATTTGACTCCTGCCCACACTGTGATCTCTCGTAATTTTTCTTTTTATAATGATGTGCAGCAGATCATATTCGTTATTGGAGAGGATGTGTCCTAAGTATGCCATCTTTCTCATTCAATTATCTTCCCACAGCAGCTCTATGCAATACCATAATGTTAGTGGCCATAACGATCCATGGTATATGCAACATTATGCGATGAAGCCACATTTCAAATGAAATGAATCAAATTATTTAATGCAAATATTATCAAAACACCACAGGGGCAGTTGAGTGCACAGTCTTAATGCAAGACAACTCCTTTTTTTAAAATTGCATACGTAATATCAGCCATTTTACAATAAGGTTAGGCAGAGAAAATGAATCACTACTTGTTTCACTCCTGATATATATTTTTTTCATCTTCCACATTCATGTTCTACTCATACATGAGCTACGGTTATTGAGATTTTTTTCCAAGATTTAAAAAATATCATTCTGATATTCCTAACTGAAGACCTCTGAATAAATAAATTACATTTTTTTTATATTATATTACACATGAGACACCACAACACCACCATCCATTTGGGTCTGTAACATTCAGTGCAATTGCACACATAAATACTGTGTAGCAATCGAAGGAGAGATTGGAAACTTGGTAATTCAGTTCTAATCATAAAACATGTATAAATTCATTTTACGTGGCTTACAATACTGATCGGTGGTTTTACTCCATCTATCACTCTTTTCCAGTCCAGAATGAATATACATTTTTAAATGCATTTTTTTGCAGGTTTTCATTTTTAAATATATTTCTACACATATATTTTTAAAATCTAAATCGAAAAATTCATTTTCAAAAATTTTTATTTTCAATCTGGCAGAATTTGACCTTCAGCCTTACTCAAACGCTTTAGTCAAGTGTCTTAACCACTCAACCACATGGCAGACAAGGTGATTTTCAGCTCAATAGAGCACACTGAAAGTATGCTACTACTGCATAGAATTTTTAATTACATGACATTATCTTCATAGATTAAGATCTGCACACATTTAACGCTGACATTACCAGTCTTTTTTTTCCCTTCAAACTCAAAAATAGCTGATTAACAAAGTCGTAAGTAAACATCACTTGCCCAAATGAGTGAAACATACATGAAGTAGTTTGGATCAGAACATCAATAGCATTACTACATACATTATTTATTTTATAACTATAATACATAGTGCAAATGTAGTTATAAAATAAATAAATAAACATATGTACAAATTTCATTGTTCAAGCCCAGCTCAACCTATATAATATACAAACACCTAATATATAGTTTTGCACAGATACACAGTACAGTACATTTTATGCCCCATTATAAGCTAATTGATGGGAGTTTTGATTGAGAGATTGGCTAACTCTTACATTATATCTTGTTTACCTCAATGCTGAAGCAGTAATATTCAGTGCAGTTGCACATGTAAATGCACAGAATGTTACATACCACATGGCCAAGTAGTTAGGACACTTGACTAAAGCGCTGGAGGAGCGCTGAATGTTACGCGTTCGAATTCCGCCGGAGTGAAGAATAATAATTTTACATGCATTTCTCTATTCGGATTTTAAAAAATATGTATGTAAAAATAGATTTCAAAAAATCAAAACAGCAAAAATTGCATGTAATACATATTCACTCTGGACTGGAAAAGAGTGTTAGATCTTGTATTACCCTGGAGCAATACCACCGTTCGGTATTGTACATCATGTAAAATAGATTTATACATGTTTCGGGACTAAAAATGAATAACCAGGATTTCATTCCCTTTTCCTATTGCTACAAAGTATTTACATGTGCAATTGCACTGAATGTTACAGGCCCAGACTGATTGTGGTGCTGTGGTGCCTCATATATAGTATAAGATAAAAAATAATAATATCAGTAACATCACGTAAAAAAAATTGTATAGCAGTGGGAGGAAAGAAAACCTGCTTATTCAGTTGTAATCACGAAACATGTGGCGTAAAGTAATGAAAGATGGTATTGCTCTGGAGCGATACAAGATGTACCACTCTTTACCAGCCAGAGTGAATTTACATTTTTTAATGCATCACTTGGTATTTTTAATTTTTAAAAACATTTTTTCATACATATTTTTAAAATCTGAATAGAATTACATTTTTAAATATTTTTTAATTCATTCCAGTGGGATTCGATCCCGTGACCTCCAGAATTTTAGTCAAGTGTCCTAACCACTTGGCGATAGGTTGACAGATAATACCTAGAAAGTATAAAAAATTTACAAACATTTGTATATTACAATATTGAATATACAGGGCAAGCCGGGATTTTAGGCTTGTCACTAAATGTAGAACATGCACACAAAATAATGCAAGATGTATATGGTACACAAAAAATAATACACATTCATGTGCCAAAGCAATTAAGTTATAATTATATTAAAAAAACATGTTAACTTGTCCACAATATTATGATTATTATATTTATTATATACAGTGGTGCCTTGAGATACGAGTTTGATTTGTTCCTGAACTGAGTTTATTAGTCAAAATACTGGTATCTCAAATGAATATTCCCGAAATTAATTAAAATGTGATTAATCTTTACCAGACAATTTCATAAGATACTAAACGCCACTATCAGATGCATTCTGACAGGATACTCATATAAATGGAATAGGGTTTGTGATGTCATCAAAGTTATCTTGTATCTCTCTCTTCGTCTCAAATCAGTCTACATAACGCTGGCTCATATCTCAAAAACAATTGTATGTTATGGCAATCAAGGGTATCTCAAGGTACCACTGTATTAGGATGCCTTAGGGATACACACAGATAACACACCATCCAAATAAATAAAAGTAATATGTTAAGTTTTAAAGGTGGAAAGTAGATTGTTAATCTCCAATGGATAAAATAAAAACTAAGTCCATGCAAAACCATCTGGACTAGGGTTTGGGTCCCGAAACGTCTTGTGTCCTGAAATCGCAGGATTTTTTCAAAATTTTATCATTTCGTGTCAGGGAACTGTCGAGATGTGCTAGTCGAAATTGTATTGTAATAATTTTATCCTCAAAAAGTTACAAGAACTAAACAAAATGCCAATTGACGAAATTAAAAAAGTGCTCGATGAAACTCGATTCATAATGAAATTGTTTAGAAAAAGTCCACTGTAAACACCAATTTCAGAAATATGACAAATAAGAATTCTGCCAGGCAAACTTATTGGGAAATAACAGAGTTTGTTGCTGGATATCAAAACGAGGTAGAATATAATCATTGTAATGACAGAAAGGTTTCCAAAACCACAAATTGCGTGTTGAAGTGTTGATCGATTTATATGAAACAAACTACAAAGGAATATTCTTCCATTTATTTTAAATATTTTTTCTTGATCTTTGAACACATATAATGTATATATTTTTTTACATAATTAATTCTTACTAGTTTCAGTTTATATGTAAGCCATAATCACAGAATCTAAAACCAATATCTATTCTGTGATCATGGCTTGTGTATAAACTGAAACTAGTAAGAATTAATTATATACAAAAAATATATATATTATATACCAAGTAAAATACCAAGAAAAATATGTAAAATAATAGAATTAAAAATGAATCAAAGTAATCGAAGATAAGTTGAAACAATATTCTTCCTATGGAATCAATTGTTACTTCATTGAAGCCAGTGATAATAGCTGTAGATGCCTTAGGCAGACAAAACTCTTCATTAGGTACTCAGAGCCGTAGCAATAATCAAAATTTTACTTAATAAAATGCAATTGACAAATGATAATCTGGAGACACAGTTTTTAAAAATGTTGAAAACTCGTATAGAGAAAAGAAGATCGCAACGGATAATATGTTTGTTATGCACACTGGTGGCACCCTGGCCAAAATGTTGTATCAAATAGCATTTTTTTCTCTTTAAATGTGAAGAAACCTGCACTTATTGTTTTAGTAAAAAAAATGATATGAATAGACTGAATAGTAATTAATTGATCACTGGCGATAAGTATAATTACTTAACTAAGTTTGTTTTATATTTATAAAATTTTATTACTAAAAGATAAATCTGTGATTATGAGAATTAAACAAATTGTTTGCACTTTAATTATGATAGTTATGTTAGTTAGTTGAAGTTAAATATATTTGAATGTAAAAGACTTTTTGGTAGTCATGTCGTGTTGTGACACTTTTTTGCCAACATTTCGGACCACATTGTAGTGTCCATCTTCAGGGCGAGTCTGCCTGTGTAAAAAAGGCAGGCCGCATTTTTTTCGAGGTTTAGTGGTTATTATATATCCATTCACACTAAAATGTGGCTCATTATCTCCTGTGTTTTTCACATAACTAACTATGTATGGAAAGTTAGACCATGGAGAAAGCAAAAAGAAAATTTTAAGTATGTTTGAGATTCCATTTTTATGGATAGCTGTTCTTCAAAAATGATATGTTGATGTAGTGACAATTGTTTTACTTCTACCAATCAGTTTATTTATCACAAAAATTGAATAACTGTTAACAAACCTGGTTTTCTTCTTTTTTGGATCACATTTATAGCTTTCTTTGGTATACCGCCCTCCTCCACTTTTCTCTTGCAAGTTAATGACTCCAGTTCTTCAATTTATCAGCAATTTCAAAAAATATATCCCGTTCACTCGGTATTTATCTAAAAAGGTTTAAATCTTATCATAATTACTTCGGTGTATCCTGTTATAAATCGTATAGTAGATTTTTTTGCAAAGGAGTTTAGTGAAATATTTGATTAGAAAGTAGTGGAGCAAACAACCAACATTAGTATTTTAATATTTAAAATACAGTTAATTACTTGTTTTTTTAAATGAAATGTACTCTTGCATCGTTACTATACATTATAAATAAATTCATTTATGCCGTTGTCACAAAATAGACATTCCATGTTTCATTCTTTTTCTTTCATTTCCTCGTATCATTTCTTCTTATATAAATTCACTGTACACTTCGTACAGTAACTAACAGATATACAAGAAAAAGCTACAATCTATACAGTTAGCTTTCAACAATTTTATTTCCTTTTTAGTAAAAAATAAACAAAGTTGATTCCAGTCTACTAATCAGAGTCTACTGAAAGAATAAATTTCTCACTCAATTAGATGAAAGCAAAAAACAGTGATATGAACTATAGGCACATTGTTCAATACAGCAGGTGTGGTCATGTTGCTCAGTGCACAGATTCACAATCGTATTAGTTATAAGACATATCGGCTTGCAGCGTAAGCTTCACCCATGTTTATCAGGTCACATGCCAAGTGTTAACAAAATTAGTTTAAATTATCAAATATTGTATACAGTTAGTTTGTTAGTTAATATGGAAAAAGGAAAAAAAATGTGTTATTAACTATTCACAGGTAGATCCCACTATAATAGGAGCATATTCTTCATCTATTACACATGTGATTTGTAATCAAAAGATATTCTACACATTTTTCTATTTTCTAACATCTCTGTTCATATAGTACTTTGAAACCCCTCCAATCCGCCACATCTGGAACTTTGGTCAGAACACAAAAAAGATGAGATCATCAGAAAAAAGTCAAAATGTAATATACAAATCATTACTGTATATACAGTAGCTTCTTGTAAATAATTACTTAGGATACGTCTTGATATACTTAAATATGAGTCACGTGGAGTTCCCTACATTAATGATACTAATTAATATATAATAATTCACTATAACTTTTCTATAGCTTAAATATCTATGTTTCGGTAAATACCAAACATTACATTTTCTTATACGAGTAATGCAATACTAAAGGCACATGAAATTGAGTAAAAACGTATCCTCAATAGATAACCTCAACATATAATATGATTTCTATTGGATATGTTGTTATTCAGACAGTTTGACAGTTGAGCGCCCATGACGAAAACTGTTGTTTGTTAGCTAGCCTCATATCGACCTCATTGGAGATGTTCTGATGGATGATATATTCGAAAAGCTTAGCAGGAGCTGAGAGGACAGCCACCGGTTTGTAATTAGAGATGTCCATGATAGGACCTATTTATGGATGGGGCTGAGTCGGGTGACAGTCCATTGGGTAGGAAAAGTCTATAGAGAGAGAGAAATAGATTGTATATGATCATGAGCGGTGAGGAGAGAACATCGAAACAGCCTTTGAGTATAAATGGTGGAATACCATCAGGACCGACAAACAGGATATTTCCAGCCAGAAAGATTATATTGAAAAATATGAATCAAAAATTATGAGTATTCATCACAATATCTTTGAGTTCGGAGATGTCTCACAGGGTTCAGGGCTGTCTCCTACTCTATTCTGCTGCACACCATTGATCTCATTGAGTGTGCTTCCATCCACTACTATGCAGTTAACAGTGCTATATATGACAATTACTCATTCAATAGGCCACCAGCGAACAGCGGACAGCCTAATATGCAAGGCCAGACAAGCATTGAGACATAGAGCCAACTCCCACTTAGAAAAGGTTGGGAGTTGTGGAGAATAAAACCTTATACTCATAATAATACCTCAAAGACTCGGTAGTGTTCGGTTTCAGTTCAGGACTCTTAATAGCAATCTGGTTTCCATTGAAAGTAGTAGGCTTTCCAAAAATGATCAAAATGATATACATACTTGGAGTATCGATCTCGTGCATACTTCAGGAACTGATACAACGCCTACTTAAATATATCAACCGAAATGGTAAATACGCAGATAAATAAAGAGTTTTTTAGATTTTAAAACAATAGGTACATTCATTGTTGACAATTATCATTTTTCTATTAATATTTCGAAAAATCTAAAACAACTCATATTTGGAATTGCATATATGAATAAATAAAAACAAAGGTGAACATACAATAAATCAAGAAAAGTGCAGTAACAGTAATAAAATATTCGTTCATCATCAAATACAGGTAGAAAATGGCGATTGTGTCAGGCATACTGCTCAAAAATCGTATGGTTCTGATTGCCATTACCGTATGAAGACACTTTTCCAAAGAGGAAAACTTGTATAAATAATAAGACAAAACTACGACATTAAAAATCAATAGTAAGGTTAGGCTTCCAACGCATTCAATTACACGAACAATACTAATTACAAACGAAGATCTCTCAAGAATAACCTCCACAGAAAAGGAATTTCGATTCATAGAAAAGCAGACGTCAGATTTCGACTTTTGCAGGATCAAAAACATGTAAATACTGCCAAACATTAACCTACGCGTGATAAGATATCACACTACTAACCTGATAAATAAATACTCGACAAAACCTGAATAGATTTCACATTAAAACATGAATTTTGGAAACCTTTGTCACTTCTAACGCTGTCAACACGCAAACTTAACGTCAAATCTGTTTTAACATTCGTTAAATTACAGCCACATAATAAAAACACGTGAGCCACTTCGTGCGTATTACAATTTATAATTTGAATACGATTGATATTGCATACTATACCGCAAACTTTAAACAAATTAAGAAATAACGATATGCGACACTAGAACACGCCATTCGCAGCATAGAAAAACATGGAAGAACGATTGCAAGACTGTGAACGCACTTCACGCTGGTCTCTCAGAATGAAATCCCCTATGCAGTTGGATGGCTGCGAAGTATCCGCAAAGTTTTCGAAAAGCTCTATTCGTTAGTACGAAAATGTAATGTGGTCTTGCCCGTTAATATATACTTTTTGTTTCGTTGTTCTAATATTATCGAGGTATTAGTTTCGTAAATGTTATTTTATTTCCGCATGAATCACGGGTTCTTCCCCTCTCAGTTGGAATAGTCACTGTTCACCGCATTATTACTTCACAATGATTACCATTAAATGAGATTCGATAAATCTTTTCGAGTATCTGCAAATACAAAAAACCCTCTGCGCATATGTAATATGTTAAGCTAATGCAAAAATATACATTTGGCCTCACCATAAAATCTTTCCATGGATCCTTTCTAGATCAATCGCTCCAAAACGATGCATTTTTAATTTTCAGTTATATCTGATTTCTGGGGAGTGAAGATCAAGAACGAAATACATTTTCATGACTAAGGATATTTGAGCTATATTATGGAAGAAAACTCTGAAATTAACAAACAGGTTATCACAGTCGAGTTGCACAGAAAATATTGCAAGCTGAATTAAATTTCCATTTGCTACCCTCCTGAAATTCTTCAATTCTGCGATTAGTGCTGTAAAACGAATGTTTGCACGTATCAGCTGGTTGAATCACTAGAGTTGTGACATATTTCTCATTCTTCTTTCAAAAGCCTTTCTAATAACAATCTGTCTCATCAAACTTTTCGACCACGTATAATTATATATTCAAAAAGTTAAAAATTTACCTCATTTTTTAAATTTTGATTTCGTATCGTTTTAGTAGACATGATGAGATGTTGAGATATATGAAACAACAAGCTAAACGTATTGTATAGAGCTCGGAGATTTTTCTCTGGGCCCCAGCTTCTCACTCTATACAAATCGCAACAATTGAATATTTTAGTCATCTTTGGTCCGGAGCTCCCAAGTATCTCCTCGACTCTGTGCAGAGGCGTGCTGTTCGTTTAATAAATAATCCAGCACTTACTGCCGGTCTCCAATTGTTAGAGCACAGAAGAAAGGTAGAGATGATCTGCTTGTTTTACCGATATTTTCATGGAAGATGCTCTCGGAAACTGGCATCACTGATTCCTCGGGCTGCTGTGTTTGGTAGAGCTACGCGTTTTGAGAATGCCCGTCACCACCTCACAATTGATATTAAGTGCATGAGAACCAATAGAGTCTCTAAGTCGTTCATATGTGAGACAGTCCGGCTGTGGAATGACCTTCCGTCGTCTGTTTCCTCCTACCTATAACATGGGCCTCTTCAAGTCTCGTGTTAATTCTACCCTATCTCTAAATCTTCCTCATCCCACATTGTGTTTTATAATTATATAAGCCTGCCTCGATGGTGCCTTCTATGCGGGAATACTTAAAAACACATTTTATAAATGCCCTCCTCACCTTTGATGGAATGTTTCAATCACGGTTTGGTAAAATTATATTTTCATCTTATACTACTAGATATCACGACTCCACCGTCCATCTGGGTCTGTCACATTCAGTGCAATTGCACAATTGAATGCAGTGTAGCAGTTGGAGTGAAAGAAAATCTCGTTAATCGTTCTAGTCATGAAACATGGATAAATCCATTTCACATGGCAATACTGAACGATGGTATTGCTCTTGGACGATACAAGATCTACATTTTTTTAAATTTCAATGACAACGTCCAATCTTTTCCAACAAGACTTAGTTGGTCGTTGGTTTGTTGAAATAAACTTTTGACTTCCGGAAAATCTCTGAGAAAGTTATCTAGAGGCGTCAAATCTTACGATTTAGGCGGTCAATTCTGGTCACCCAAACAGGGGGTTATGAATAGTGCAGTGCACAATAATGAAGGTTAGTTAATCATCTATGTATCTGTATTTCCTGCAGAGTAAGAAAATTAAGTTTAAATCTGGCAGAAAAAGAAGTAGAATAGAAAAAATGCTATTGAAATGTGAATGATGCACGACTGAGTAAAGAACACATTTTGCTGTTTTGATTTTTTTAAATGCATATTTACACATGTATTTTCGATATATAAATCGAAAAATTTTTTTTTCACTTCGACGGGACCCGCGACCTCTAGCGTTTCTCCAACGCTTTAGTCAAGTATCTTAATCACTCGTCCACGAGGCCGTCAAATGTTTACGAATAAACACGTCTGTTGATAATACAATTTTACGTCGAACTCTTTTATTCCCTGAATTAGTTATCACACATTTTCGAAACACCTTACATGTTTTTAATAGTATACTATTAACAATGCATTGTTATTATACTGCGGCGTCTGTACTTAAATTCAAACGACTGGGAAATGTTGAATGTTTATAAAAAGGATTCATTCATAGAAGTATATGTTGTTTATACCCATTTTTAATAAGCGGCCTAAGGAATCGTGAGTTTAGTTTGCCAAGCCTTCAGAATGGTGTTTGCTCGAGCTTATGCTAGTTTGAAAATATAGGAAGGTTACAATGAAATATATTCGGAATCCTACAAGTATCAAAAACTATTTATGACTTGTTTAATATTGCATTTTTATGACCAGTTCTTTAAGTCAATGACTTCGCCGTTATTGTATTTATAAACATATTCTATTGTATTTTTTTGCTATGTAGCGGCCGCCTACTTCAGGGCAAATTTGAGCAGCAAAACTTATTTTAAACTGCATTTTTTAAATGTGCTACTTCCTTAGTATACATGTAAATCATAAATTATGATGAATTTAAAAATTTCCTTTCCATATTCTCTCTAAATTTCTATTCCTGTATTCTCTGGATCAAATGTAACATTTTATTATCTCACTAAGATGTGAAATCACGAGCACTTCACTGTCTTCATATTGCATGTCCCAATAAAATACCACGTTCTCAAAGACATTCACATTTTAACATCCTTCAATGTTCAATGAACCTTAATGTAAAAACGCCTGGTACCACTACTAACTTCCAAATGATTTACACAATGCTCCGATCATTCAATTCAATTCACCACTCACTTCAAACAACTATACTTTTATTTACATATTATACGCATATATTCCTTGTTACATAATTATTCTTCATCGTATATTTTTTAACTCTGTTATGTTTTATCTTTTTGTTATATCGTTTAGGTGTTTAGTATTCTTTGACACATGTTATAATCTCTATTTGTCCATTGTAGCTTAATTTTATTTTATTATATGTCGTAAATGTTTTCCTTGGTTATGTACTATATTCTCTTTTTGTTATTTTAAACTACTTTTTGCAGTCTTGTGAATGTTTTTGTTTGTCATTACTTTTTTTTATTTAATGTTATTCTTGGTACCACACTTACAATTTTTAATACTGTTTGTTGAATAAGTAAATTTAGCTAAGTGAATTTAAATTAATCGTAAATGAGGTCACCTCATATTGTGTATTTGATGCAATCGTATGGGAATCTGTTCTGGAAGGACTTTGACGAAATGTGAGATTTAATTGCAGAAAAAATATTGAAATAGGCCAAACAACATTTCCAAGAAAATATTAAATACGATTTTACTTAAAAAGCAGTATTCTCAGAAGTGTCTAAGGTATAAGATTAAGGTAAATATTAAACCGCCTTGTTATTTACATGATCGGACTTAGGTTTGAGGTGCATTTTATAACATGCAGGTAGGTAACCGAACAATAATAACTGTTTTTAAAATGTACATCTTATCGTATACCTGCAGTTGATTTTTTTTTGTCAGTTTCTGTACATACAAGACACTAACGATGCAGGTCTAAAACGTTAAGTGATGCCACGTAAGAGCTACAATAGGGAAAAGAAAGACTTATTAAATCGGCTCTTGAAAAGGCCCAAATAATACAAGTAGGATTGTCGGTTAGAGGATCGCTGGAGGTTGCGGATTCGAATCCCGCCGGAGTGAAAAAAAAATGTATATAAAAATGCACTTTTCTATTCAGATTTTAAATATATGTGTAAAAATATATTTAATAAAAAACGGAAAAGGCAAAAAATGCATTAAAAATATACATACATATATTCACTCTGGACTGGAAAAGAGTGGTAGATCTTGTATCGCCCTGGAGCAATACCACCGTTCAGTATTGTAAGCCACGTGAAATGGATTTATCCATGTTTCGTGTCTAAAACTGAATAACCATGTTTTCAATCTCGCCTCTGACTGCTACACAACATTTACATGTGCAACTGTACAGTATGTTACAGACTCAAACGGATGGTGGTGCCATGGTGTCTAATTTGTAGCATAAGATAAAAAAAAACCGATATGTTTCCAATTATTTTTTCGAACCATACTTTTTTTAATTAATTTTGAATTTCAATTTTTAGACATGCGAAATAAGTATCTAACATAAATTAAATTCGTTTCCTGACTTCGCACTAGTTATTTATTGAATTAATCCAACATATTTTGACCGTATGATGAACATGATCATGAATGCCTTTGAAAATCAATTGAAAATTTATTTTTATGTGATAAATTTTTGTTATTGTAATTTGTTGTGATTATTTAGGTAAATATATTGTATC
>JAPMAF010000800.1:0-12091 GCA_026537445.1 Silvatares holzenthali
TATATTAAATTTCTTTGTTACTATCCAGATCATTTAGAAAATGGTCCGAATAGGACGCGTCGTTCGGTAATAACTCATTCAGTGATAGTAACAAAGAAATTTATTGTATATATAAATATATATTCATTCTCCTTTAACTCGCATTTTTTAAACCTTATTCAATCGTGTAACAACTGGCAAGGGAAGCTCCCAACATATCAACGATGGTAATATTAATATTACAGGTAACTACTATGTTCATTTATAACTATTTATTATCAACGCTAACGTATTTAGTGATCTTTAGAATTGATAATAAGAAGCTCCAGTATTACCTTGGTCATATGTTTCGCAAATAGTATTCGTGGTTAAAGTGCTTAAACTCTTAGTACATATGTAGCTTCTTAATCCATCACAGTTTATATCATTGTAAAATCCATCTGACGCCATCGCAGTACAATCTTCGTTATTATTAGCATTATTTGGTTCGTGTTGTCTCCAATTAGTGTATATGTCAGATGCAGAAATCCCTGTAAAGTAAAAATATCACTTTTGATTCTGATTTTAATAAAATGAAAATATCAGAGTAGAATGGAAATGAAAAGCAACAATATAAACAGAATGAAAGTTAGATGTTTCAGATGGTTTGGATATATTGAGCGAATGGCGAATGAAAGAATCGTAAAACAGATCTGTAGTGCGATTATTAGTGGCAGAGCAGTGCATGGAAAGCCTAGAAAAACTTGGCAGGAACATTTTTCTCAACTTCCGTCGTGCGTGTGTGAGAAGATGCATGAACGTGGAGGAAGCAAGGATTATATGTCAGGATTAAAACAAGTGACGCTTCATTCTCTCTGCCGGGTGTGAAGCATCTTTATGTTTGACCATCTTATTTATCGAGAACACTTACTTAACGAACACGAGAGAACCCTATCGGCAAACCACATCCAGAGTATATTTCCTATTAAAAGTTCCAATTACAACTAATCTTTTTCTTTTGGAACCAGGATAAGTCAAGAAATTATGAATAAACAGCAATGAAATTCTATTTGTTTTATATTTCGGCCATAGACTGTCCATGTTCACGAATGCCATTGAAGAATTAATTTTAAACAACCTTTTTTTTCCATTATAATTAAAAGAGTTTTTATTTTGTTATATATCACTTTTATTGAAAGAGTTGGCGACGCGATCTCGGAAAAAGTAGTGTATATAGGTTGAAATACAGTGACTGACAAAAGCTACATCGGAATGACCACAAGAAAGTTCAGAGTACGTGTACGAGAACATCAACTATGTCTTACAAACAGTAATTTGTCAGAATTTGCTAACCACCTGATAGAACACGACCATACATTCGACAAGGACAACATAAAGTACCTTAAGGTAACAAACAGATACCAGGAGACAAGACTTTTCGAGACTCTAGAAATACATAAAAGTTTAAACACTGACAATAACATAATTAATAATATAATTAACCCCACATCTTCCCCACTGCTAAAATTATTCCCACTCAATTCAACACAACCACAACACTGGACCACGTCCACCGAGACAGGACGTTCTTGTTTCGAGGACTTCGCCGTGCGACAACTAATCTGGTGAGTTCAAAATTATATTTTGTTCTGGCCTGGTTAAACATCGAGAAATCTAGAGGGGGACGTTCTTCTTTAGCATCCCTCTCTTGTGAAACTCCACCAATTGAACTATTTTTTGCAAAAACCACACGGTCCACTGCTACAGTGCTTCGTGGGAGCACCAACAGTAACTCAAGAGCCGTAAGATTACTGCGTTATAAATATGTATATACTTACCATCGATTGTTACGTAGTTTCCTTCTGAATAAAGGTCATGAATTCCAATCCATATTTCGGAATTATTCAACATTTTGCTCATAAATACTTCCATCTCGTATTGTGACTTTGGCAAGACTAGTCGGGCCCCTTCGAAATCGCACGCCACTACAGCATCATTCCACTTCACTCTCAGGCTGTGTACTTTGTAGAACATCTGTGTTTGATTGTGGTAACTGTAGTCATCTCTAAAGAAAGGTTCTTTCTCACCTTGAACTGAAATCCGAATAAGATCCATATTTAATTCCTTTGTCATGGGTTTGGTAAATATTGTTATCATTATAATACTTTTCGGCAAAATTTTAAAGTTAATAAAAATCAAAAATACTCGTTTTCCGTAATGGGATTGCATTATACGTACAATATAATTTAACTTATATACTTAGTGTCAATGCAGTTAACGTTTTCGGTGGTAACTATGTAAATATTTTCAATGCTGTTTTATTTTTGGAGATATATATTTGTTTATTGTTTTTTTCATTTCATCATAAAAAAGCAACATCCCACACACAAATTATACAAAAATAATGTATAATTTCAATAAAGTGACAGAGGGCTAATTATAGGTTTCCACATTTATGAGACAAAAAAACAGAACAACTAAATTATTAACGATAATTATCTACCACCTATAAACGTGAACATACACAGATAGTAATATCGTTATTGAAATCAACTGTTGAAGAGCGATTGGCCAAGTTCGCGCTTTAAATAATGTCGGACTCATGTTTAATATTTCGGTATCGAGATCTTTGGAGATAGTGTTCAAACTATATTTTTCTATAATGCATATATCATATTAATTAATAGCGACCTTCCCCATGCGATGCATGGCTTCCATTCTTGTAGCTCCTTCGCCTCTTTCTACACATCTCAAATTGAAGAAGAGTTCAACATTCGGAACCATACAGCAATATTTACAGCTAAAAGCTTTCACAAGTTTATTGTTTAGTACTAAGTAGTCTAAGTTTTTTCATCAAATCAATGGCATCGCGCCTTAAAGGTGTTTCTTCTAATCTCGATTCAGGTTCAACTATACAGATTTATTACGATTAATCTTACCTAATAAAAATAATTTGTTTCCAATGAAACAAATCATTATTTTTAGATTAGATTAAAATAAATTTATATTCCTAATATTTAAAAATGTTGGCAATCTATGGGGTTAGGAACATAACCTGAGTAATAGACATTGTAAAGTTTGAAGCGAAATTTGAAATAGGATTTTGCCGGCAACGTAGCGAGATCGTCCGATAATTAATGTATTAAACAGTTGTACTAAACACGAATATCCTGGATGGGCGGCTAGAAAATATTAGAAACGAAGTGGTTTCACGAGGAAGAATCAGGACTTTGGAAAAGTGTTACAGAACTTATTTAAAGAGATGGAAATAACATAACTTAAATGACGATGAAGAAGAAAAAGATTATACATGTTTTCACATTTCAATAAAAATGTTGGAAGACTTGCATTCAAGCGCGCCGGTTCCTCGTTCTACTATTATCTATCATTATCTACTATGGAGGTCAATTTATTTGACCTCTAAAATGTAAACACAGAAATGTTTTTTTTTTTCATTCTTACCTTTTTGTTAAGTTCCCGTTGAACAATATGACCTTTTGGGGTTACCAGAGCATAATAATATTTGTTTGTACAAGTTTGCCTTGCCACGTGATGTGTGAATGATTAATTTATTTAGCAGTTGCATTTTAAGTATAGTTAACAATCATCAAGATGTAGCTATCTAATTTTATATTTATTGGTTTTATAATTAAGGGGTTTAACTGGCTATAACACGAAATGACAATGACTAAATATATAATTCCATTAAAAATATTATCAACAACTGATAATAGAACTCTAAATTATGCACGACTATCGCAGTTTTTTTTTTAATTCTGAATATAAGTATTTGAAAAAATGTACAACAAATAATTTCAGATAGTTTTAAAAACTTTTGGGAATTAAAGTTTTGGCAACATTGAAGTGAGAGATGCATTTTTAAATTCTGTTGAATCGATCCCGTGACCTCCGGCGTTTCATTGCAGTGCCCTACCGACTGCAATGACTTGTAAATCCTACCAAGTGGAGGCCGACATTTGTTTGTTTTTAATGCGATAAACTTTTTTTTATTTGAACATTAAATTTTTATTTAATTAAAGAGAAACCAACAGCCAATACACAAATTACATAAATCAGTTATGATCGTAATACGCCGGCAGAAAGCCAATTATAGGTTTTCACAAATATGAGAAAAAATAAACATGATTATTAACTTTTAAAATATTATTAACGATAATTAACTTCAAGCTATAAATGTGAACATTTACATTTAGCAAAATCGATATTTAAGAACACTGGAAAAGTTTGCTTATTAGGATATATAATGATGGTTTATGCATACCGCTTTATAGAAACAAATCATCTAAGAAATGCGAACATTACAGAAGTTTTTCTCTCATCCCACACGTCAGCAAAGTTCTACTGGATATAATCAGGTAACGCCTGAGATTATTCACTGCGAACAAGCAGACTTTGATAAAAGCAGAGGAACGAAAGAACAAACACTAAATGTTCGACAACTCGTAACTTGACATAAGTTGGAAAACTCATCACCAAAGTAAATATAATTTTGTTTCAAATTTACATATAATGCCGGCGGGAATCGAACTCACAATCTCTCGTTTAGAGCGCTTCTACTCACTACTAAACGAAATATTCGTCACCGAAAGTGGATAGGCTGAGTTAAATCTTATAAATAAAAATAACACGATGCTTGAGCTGAGATTCTCACACTGTCTACTCATCTGCGGGTAGACTTAAAATGTTTAAACGTACTTACCTGAAAAAGTGAATATTAAAAAAGACGCGAATAAAAAAATTACAGATCTGTTAGCAGCCATCGTTAATGCTGACGCTATTCACCATGTCTTAATAAAACACTACTGCACCTATCCGCACAGTTGTTTTAATGGCGCTTAGAGTTCATGTGCTGTACATGAGGTCTCAGTATAAAGGATGTTATTTGAATGTTTACAAATATTTATAGAATTTAATCTCGTAATCTCGTAATCTCTTCGAGAATGTTCACACCGTATAACTCGATTCGTATTTTGTATTACGTACAATATTCAATTGTACTGGTGATTGTTTCTGTTTTATTATTTTTAACTCCTGCATAAGTCAAATCAACAAATATTTAGGATTGTTGTGCATTTCCTGATTTACATTTATTTTTATTTCGTCCTTCTGAGTAGGTATTAATACTCTATCAAATACCGCCAACTCTTGATTCTTATGAGAGTACTTAATTGCTGATTATGGAGTGCATGGCGTTGTTAATCTTAATGCCTACAGGCAAAATACTACTCTGCTGGCTCTTGTTTACTTGTTTCATATACTCGTTACTTTAAGACTTGGCAACCGGTCGTTTGTTCACATATTTTAAAAATCATCAATGTACGCTACGTTAATGACGCTGTATTTCTTCTGGTGGAATGGAGATGATAACAAGGTTGACATCCAAGTATCTAGAGAATCTTATCGACTCTTTGCAGATGCGTGCGGTTCGTTTGATAAATAATCCAACTTTCACTGCTGCTTTTCAGCCGTTAGAGCGCAGAAGAAATATAGGGATGATCTCTTTGTTTTACTAATATTTTCATGGAAAATGTTCTGGGAACTGGCATCACCGATTCTTCAGGCTACTGCGTTTAGTCGAGCTACGCATTTTGCAAACGCCCGTCACCCCTTCATAGTTGCTATAGAGTGTATAAGAACTAATAGATTCTCTAAGTTTTCTGTACGAGACGACCCGAGATCATTCCATCCTGTGAAATAATTTTCCGTCGACTGTGTCCGTTTCCTCGTACCTTTAACATGACTATTCAAAACCTGCGTTAATTCCACCCTATCCCTAAGTTTTCGTTATCCCACATTCATTACGTTTTATGATGCTATAGGCCTGCTTTGATTTTGTCTTCTGTGCTCATAAAATTGCCGTATTTGTTCCATATGATGATGTGTTGTATTGTATTTACATCAATTATTTTCAAGTTGCTTAAATGTTTACTGGTTTATGTAACATCCTGTACCTGAAATAGTGATGTGTGATTATTATTATGTTGTTTTAGTATTTATTATTCAACTAACCCTTTCTATCCTTTGTTTATATCCGTACATTGCAATTGAGATTTTTAAAATAAAGTCGCAGAAGGGGTACAGTGCGATACTATAAAAATGAATGCAGTGCGGCTTGTTGAAAACAATTGATTATTTCTTTTCACCACTGAAAATGTTTATTAACACATCTTATACCATTTAATTTCTAGTGGTGTTTAAACTAAGGAGCATAATTAATTTAGGGACATATAATCTGCATCATTAAAGTGATGGGTCTTAAATTTTTTTTAAAATTATTATCCAAACTTTTTTGACAACATTTAATGATTTTTTAATACTAGTTGGTAACCTAAAAACGTCATTTTTAAATCTGTCTGATACGGAACAAATAATATGGCGTTTTAAATTTAGTGTTATTGTATTTTTTATTTTATATTAAATATTATTTTTCCGTAGTCCGTTTTTTCGTAACATATTTGTAAATTGCATCAATAAGATTTACATGTCCACCATATTCAAAATATTATTAAGTTAAAATAGTAAAAAAGAGTTAGTAATGATACCTTAAACGAATATGGTATTTCAAATGTAGAATTGACTTATTCACACTGACGATCGATTTGCATAGAATGCTTGAAAAGTAATACGCGTGCTTTAGAGATAAAAGCCTTTTAACAAATTTCTTGCATCTGCATCAAAGCGAAATGTAAATATGTAGTAACTAAATGTGTATATTGCGTTTAAAATCTTCCCTTAATTAGAGAACGTGTTAACCGTACATTTCAAAAGAGAGAGAGGTTCTAGCCAATACTCCACTACTCCGTGTTTTAGAAAATTCAGACTACAAATTGAATATCATATACACTTTTTATTTATATGAGCGGTTGCTTTTGGTTCCCTGTCATATTTTGCGAACTGCTGATAGCAAAAATATGAGTATAATTTTATCTCGCTCACGTTTGTTGAAGAGTATTTTTCTGTACTCATTGTGTCCTCTTTGGTTTGATCAAATGAACAAGTACATATCTTTTTTTTTATTTTTTACATATCATCAATAACGTGCGTTTTTATGAAAAACAGGGTCAAAAAAAGGATGTGTATGAGAGAGAGATAGTGTTGTAAATTATTTAAAATTGAAAAAAGGGGTGAATAAGAAATACTACTATAGAGAACCGTTTTCTCTGTATGCGCAATTGGAGAACACAAGAAATTATTTCATTTTGTGAATTGCAGCTTGATACCCTGAAACAAAAGCTTCACCTTTGTATATAATTATATAAATGATTCATAATTTCCATATGTTCCTCCAACATCTTTAGAAAACATATCAAATTATGTTCCAAATTGGGATCTGATATCGATTGAAGGTGTATATGTCTGTTTAAGATTCTTCTCGTTGATAAACTTTGCTTCAAATTTGCAATTTAAATCGTTTAAAGTTCATAGTGCCGCAATTCTTATGTCCATCCGTATTATCAGGGTTGTGTCGGCTCCACCTTTTATATCAAGCTTCCTTAAGCGTTTTTCCTGAAATCATTGCGTTAACATTACTTATTCTAAATTGAAAATCCTTAGTAATGTAGTACCCTGACTAAAACTCTAATTGTGTGATGGTATTGAAGCAGCAAGAGGCAGTAATGATGTCACTGTTTCTTTTTGATTCTGCTATTTTCTCCAGGTGACCATCGACTATATTAATTTGGACTAGACGCCTACAAATAAATAACTCGTAATACTGTTTAAGTTAAAATTTAGATGTACCTTCAATCGTCCTGAAATCTCCTTCGTTAATAAAATTGTTAAAGCCGACATGTATTTTTGACTTGTAGAAAGGTCCATGGAGCGACTCTTTGGAGTAATTTTTGAATATTTTTACAAATAATTCCGCTTCTTTCTCACTGTTTATAATGCCAAGGTGAGATTCTTCTAAAGAGCAAACTCTGAAAGCTTCGCGTCAGTTTCTTGCTACTTTGTGCATTTTATAACAGCGGTCAGCTTCCTTTGAATGTATGTATGCTGAAATATCATAAGGTTATCAACTTTAAATCAATTTAATTTGATGGTTGTAATAATGATACTTATGTACACTCGAGTATTTAAGGATACCTTTGTCATATAAATTAAGATACAAGGATTATAAGTGAGGTTTGTAGATCCTCTATTGCATACATAGTTTAATTTTTTATTACAGTTTTCATGATGGTAAAATCCGGCTTTTGACATCGCAGCACAGTCTTCATTCTTGTCATAAATGGAACCTGGTCCGGTATCCTCTTCCCAATTCGTGAACATATTTGATGTGGGAGTTTCTGAAAAAATGCTATCTGATTTAGAAAAATATATTTGTCTTATGAAATTAATAATCCCAAATTGTAGTTTTAGTCTTGTGAAGTGGATGTTAACCGATAGTTCATAAATACACTGAACAGACTCATCAATCTAGACGATTTCTCGCTATCGATCCCTTGCCATCCCAAAGTCCCATCTCTTCAAACAATATTTTTTATTTTTATCTTCCTATCCTTTATATGCAATTCCCGATTTCTTTTAATATTTTGACAACTTTATTTCAAATGATTTGAGTTTGAGATTATAGTGATCCATTTTGGTCTTTTCATTTACATTCACAGCAAGTGTATGGATACATAGGTCCTCCACAGGCTGTTGGTTGATGGTTCGGAAGTGTAGATGCGATTTTTTATGAAGCATTTCACATTTGAAGAACATGTTTTAAAAATACAAATGAGCAATGCAAGTCATATCTTCAAAAGAATAAGTCGAGCAGCTTGGCTTAGCCAATTGTATTGTAGGTGTTTACGCGTTTTAGATTTAACCTCGAATGCTTTATATATTTAGAGTACTGCTATCTTAATTTCAGACTGGAGTAATTACTTGATCAGACAATATCAATAAAAAATGCTGCGGTAGTTGCAAGTGTTAAAGTTGAAATATATTATTAGGAGTTACAAGGTCATGAACTCCCCTGTTTCTTAAACTGGTTTTCTGAACCTGTTTATTTTTAAAATATCAATGTACGAAAATTCGGTAAATCTAAAATATATTTTTACTCCTTAGCTTAGTTTTGATGAAATATTGGAAAACTAATCCTAATATTATTAACGTTGACTGTTACGTATTTTCCTTCAGAATTGAGATCGCTTAATCCAATCCATACTTCGTCTAATCCTTTGGAAGCATTGAGCAATATCTTCCCCTCAGTCTGTGAAGTCGGTACCACCAGGTGGGCACCCTCGTGGTTGCATATATCAACAGTGTCATCCTAATTTGTTTTGAGGGTGTATACTTTGTAGAACGATTTAGTCTCACTATTGTACTTGTAGTCATCTCTGAAGATGGGCTCATTTTTCCCCTGAAATGGAATAAAAAAATCTATTCGAATAAAATCAAAAAATCCAAACAAATAATAAACTTGGCATTTTTAAAGCTCAATCCTTTAAGGATTGGCATAGTTAAAAGTTCCCATCTTTTTGATATGTGAATATGCGTAGTGGTAACTTTTTCATTCCACCTTAATAAAATTATAAATGCTACTAGCACAAAGGTTTCAAAACATCCCGCCTATAAAACCAATTTTGTTTGTGTTGACCTTTAAATGTATCAGTACAGGTTTTATGTAACCATAACTAAATAAATCATGCTACGAGTATGCAGGGGTGTTGGTGGTGAGGATAAAAGGAGTAAATACGAGTCTTAATGAGACTCAAGAAGAATGCAACACAGAAGACGGCAAATCGTTCAACAGTCGGGTCGATTCGCACAGAAAAGATTAAAGCTGCCTTTAATACTCATTAGGTTTGTGTTAACCGCAAATTAACGATAGATATAGCATGTTGAATGTGTCTACCAAAAACAGCTACAGATAAAAACAATGATGTTAGTTCCTGAGAACAAATTCCGTGACATATTTACGTTTTGTTACGTTTGTAGAACAAATCGATCATCCCGACTAACTGAAAGTCATTTGTAAGTACGGAGCTTCTGAACGGAGTCGAGAAAATATTTTTAAGGTGCCTTTAACCAGAGAAGAAATCTTAATTCAACTGTCGGACATACTTGAGATTTAGAGTGTGAAAAGGTGATTATTGTATACCTCCGAACTCTGTATTAGGACACGCCCAACTTCATAGAAGTAGGATTTACTCTAGATTTCAATTGCACTCCGAAACCTGAGTTTGTCGACTAGACAGATTTCAAGTACGATATATGAACATATGTTCATTTGGTCATCTTTATGCAATAAATTTATTTTTATAGATGACTGGCCACAATAAAATTATGCTATGTTTTACTGTCTTGTATGATAGGCAGAAAATTGCAAAAAATATTATGTTAATCAGTTATTAGGAGTGAAATATCCATATTCCTTGCCTTGACAAATGAATATTATAATAGATCTTATTAATAAATATTGTTAATAAACAAAATAAACATTGAAAAGGAAATGTACTACGGTATTGAATATTGCGGATTTGTTAACAAATATTGTAATACAGGGTTGTATGGTTATAATTTTATTTAAATGCACCTACCAGAGAAACCAAATGTTGCAAAGAACATGAACCATAGAATATGATATTTACTTAAAGCCATCGTAAAAGCAGACACTATTCACCACTTTTAATAAAGAAATAGTCACATTTGCTTGCAACTATTGCGTTCCTTTCCTGGCGCTTATTGACAGTTTTGTGACAGAACTTTTTATTTTTCAGGTTTTTATAGACCCACCTTGCTACACTTTGCATAAATATATATAAATTATGTTTTTATTTCTATAATATTAATTGTGAACGTTTAGTGAGATATTAAATATTCATGTTTTGATTCCCGATAGGAGTCAACGCAAATAGATTAAACCGTATCTGCAGCAATGTAGATAGAGGCGCAGCAAATGTGAGAGATCACGGGTACGATTCATGTCAGAGTACTTTTTAAACATGTATTTCCAAAGCAGATATTTAATTAAATGGATATTTTCTTTGCATCAGCGTGTTCAAGGTGCAGAATTTGTGTTATGGGCATTGTATTTAACCATTCGTATTTACTAACACCCAAAGACGAAAACTGAGATTTATAGAAGAAATCACCACTAGGCGGGTTATCCATTTTCATTGAGGAGCACAAACAGCCCTTTACAAGAGAAAATATATAAT
The DNA here is from genome assembly GCA_026537445.1 of Silvatares holzenthali. Classification (NCBI taxonomy): domain Eukaryota; kingdom Metazoa; phylum Arthropoda; class Insecta; order Trichoptera; family Pisuliidae; genus Silvatares; species Silvatares holzenthali. The sequence continues at coordinate 11,130 of JAPMAF010000800.1, forward strand.
ATATATACATTCATACATAACGTCTCGTCGTGTCGCGATAGGGCTAGGCAGTGAGAATGAAGTACTATCTGTCTCTATCCTGACACACACACTGCTTTCCTCTTTCACGTTCATACATCTCGTCATACACGCACGACGGTTTTTGAAGCTCCTTACATTGCCTTCATTAAGAATTTGAGAAACATGCTTTTTCCAAGTTTTTTAAAAATATAAAAGATACACAATTCATTTCATATATTTGCAAAAATATACAATATGTACAGTAAGCCTAACGGCCCCTCATATTAAAATTATCCTCGTATATTTTTTTTAATTTAATTTATTTTGAAAAGGTATAAGAGTATTAAGATGGTACGGACATTTTGTAATAGACAGGAGATCCGTTTTATCAAACAGTTTGTTTTATCCAGAAGAAACTAGTAAATCGAGGTGTGATTGTTATCTTTTCATTACATAAGGATCGTGACTCATCTAAATATTCCGGTTTCCTCAGTTTTATATAGTTTTCAATAGCTTACCATGCATATTATACTATTTGTGATCATATCTGAATAATATTGCTATTATCGTAACTGTCTAACTGACCGTGGACTTTCACAGATTTTTTCCTAGGGAAAATGCAAGCAAAAGCGGCTTCCAAGGTAAACCTATAATAGTATCGAGTATTTGCGCATATATTTTTGCAAGGTTAAATAAAATCAATTAGATATTAGAATACATCATTAGGCCATTTCTCTCCAGGTGTAGGCCCCGTGACGATCTAGCGCCAAATTATTTCATCTTGTTTATTTCGCCCGCACGCCATTGTGAAAGGATTCACCTTTTAGAATTTTGTTGACCAAGTAGTGCCATGATTCCTTAGGACGGCCCCTCAACATCTTCTCTCTCACTATCTATACAGGTACATTTTTTTACTGTAAAATCATCTCAACATATTTTGTGGTGACAACAACCAGACTTTC
>JAPMAF010000801.1:0-12813 GCA_026537445.1 Silvatares holzenthali
TATATGTATATCGGAATATTTATGATGCTAATATAGAAGGCGCGAGAGGGAGGGGTCGTCTAAGAAAGTTATGATCACATCAATCAAATTTTAATTAAAAACCCTGTTCGTTGTCATAATAATCACATAATATGCATAAAGAGATGTATGAATGTGGATGAGACAAGGGATGTATGTTTGAATAAAGTAGCATAGCATTCGATCTTACTCCTACTTCGTTGGAGAAGCGTCATGATCTTGCATTGTATTGTATCATATTAAAATATTGTGTTATTTACAATCTGTTCATACTTTTTTATCAGATCCTATTACACTTTCTTTTTCTTTATTTACATCAAATTCACCTACCATGGGTTGGCTTCTGAGAAACATTATATTTTCTTAGCTATTAATGTTAGCAAATTGCGGGTATTTAGAGTTTTTTTCCAATGTGGTCATACTCTTTTCTAATTTATGGTTGTAACATTGCAGTCTGGTTTTTGACTATTTACAATAATGAATTACATGATGTTTTGCGATTTGAATGTGTATTTATTAATATATATGAGCGCATATTAGAGTATTTCTTTATGTCCATGTTCTTGTTATCAGTAAATGGCTAATGGTAGATGATTATGTTAATGATTTGACCGATACTTTTTATTAAGATAACTCTTCATACACATTGTAGAGACTTTGTACACTTCTGCTTTTTACATTAAATAATCCTTGTTTAATTTGGTAATGATATTAAATAACATCCAATGATGTCATGCCCGTGTTCAGGCATAGAGATCTATTTATTGAGTTCTCAATATGACAAAGTACTTATTCAATTCTAAATATAATTCAATACAAGATTGTGTTGGTTCTATTGAAGATTTTTATAGCAGTGATCTGGAACAGTCTTTGTTTGTGCTGTTTGATTGGATCATTTCTTTTGTTAAGAAGGATTGCCAGCATCAAGTCCTACTTCAGCGTCTTGCTTTTACTAGCTAATATGGACAGATCTTTATGACCAACAGTTCTCAATTGCTATATGTTTTGTTCTGTTATTTTACATGTAAATGTTTCACATATCTGATACAATATTCATCATCAGGGCAAGTATGTTTGTGTAACACAGTGTACTCTTACCTTACTTGTTTCATAAACAAGCATATCACAAACACTGCAATCTGATACAAAACATTGGCATACTAAATATCAGATATAGCAAAGCAACTTAAATATATAATTTGTTTTCGTTTTCCATTTTCAGTTTAGCAAGAACATTTATTTTAATACTGCGATATAACTGGCGAGGGTTAATAACTTATTGAAACTTTTTAATTTTGCAATAAACAAAATAAATAATAAAAAAATGTAATTATTGCCATATATTTTGGTTTCCTAAATTTACATTTTTTGTTAGTTATTCCTACTTTTATCAATATTTCTATAAGTTTTTTTTATGAGTAGCTCTTCTTAGATCGGTTATCTTATTTTTATATTTTTTTTTATGAGTAGCTCTTCTTCGATCAGTTGTTACAGACCATTAAGACTAAATAGATATCTAAACCGTTCATTTTGATTTTCACAGACCACCGATGTGTTTTTTTTAATCAAATTCACAAACTGGTCTTTAATAGTGATCAACATCCTTTCATTTTTCATTGTTTATTTATGATGCCACTGTAATAAGTAAAGAATCTTGCATTTCAAATTGACTAACATTTTCAAATTTATGGTTTACCAGTGACCACTATTCATATAATATCATAATAATAATAAATCTTTTATTCCTTTTTTCCTTAAGTAGAATTAATGTTATGAAGTGTTTAATTTTTGTTGCATTTTCCTCTTTCAAATTATCATCTATTGAATATACTTAGTATAGTTGATTTAATCATAAAATTATTTTATTCAGCATATGTTAAAAAATGTTAATAAGTATTCTATATGCTGTAGGTATTTTTGTAACACTTTCATCCATTCTAATGTAAAAGTGATAATGCATACACAATAATTTTAGTTTTAGCTATTTATTGTTTATGCATAATGCTTGTTTTAAATATCCTGCGTAATAAAAAATCCATTTTCAGAATTTTCTCCCAATCTGTGACACACCATCTATGAATGTAGCTGTTGCGATGTGAAGCGAATGAGACAAGCAGCGATAATGGGAGGACCCAGCCTTCCAGACAGGGTGGCACAGTACTATTATTCGCATGCTCTATTCTGCTCATCACATCCCATCATTTCAATTTGTCTAGCTATTGCTTGCTTCCTTCTTTGTTGGTAAGTACATTTTATGACCTTTTTTAACTTCTTTCAAATTTATTTGAAAATCTATTATAATATCTTTCAATATTTTTGTATAATATATAAGTAGAGAATACAATAGTATTAAATTATATAGATGTTCAGTATTACCTGAGGAAAGAAATGAATGAAGTGGTATTATATGTTTCTATTTTTTGTGACAACAATATCTCTTGTGATATTTGTTTAATGATGACTCTATCTACTTTCAATATGTAATCTTTGAAGTAAAATATTTATTTAATATTTCTTAAATGTGTTTCATCTCTTAAATTTCATTCCAGTTACCCTCTAATGAATATACCATTACCTGGAAGTACACCAACGAAGATATCTTTGCCTTACCACTCTACTGCCACTAATATTCACAATGATACTGATAGTTCGTGCTTCGGAAACCATTCAAAGACAGATGCTTCATTTGAATTCATATTTAGTAAGTGTATACATTATGTACTTATTTTTACAACTCTGCTTCTTTAAGCATTGATCAAATAGAGTACTTCCTGTCTACAGTGTTAAAACTTTCCACGCAGTAGGACATGTTCTATTTGACCGATGCTTTACTGTAGATCTCAAATATTATTTCGTTCTATTTATTTCCCAAGATCTTTGTTCGCTAATGCATTATGCATTGTCTAAATAACATTTTTACGTATTAATTATGATTCATAATTGTAATGATTTATTTGTTTTATTTGCTTATTTTATCACTTATCTGTTTGCAGACCATCAATCAAATGATAATATAAAACTTTCTCAGCTTATGAATGAAACATCAACATTACCGTACATTTGGGCTAAAGATGCTCCATTGCTTTATATTCAACAAATTATTTTAAAAACAGGTTGGTTGAATAAATAAATCAAGGCTTCTTAATTTTTTCTATTATTTCAATCGTGAAATGCCTACTTCAGTATACCACATCATGATGTGTTTCACATTTTTCCAGGTGTGTGGCCATGGCGAGAAGAATTGAAAATGGGAGATGCATTCAGAGCTCCTCTGCAGGAAGTTTTTAGGTTGCTTGATTTAATTAGGAATCATCAATTACCTGAAACGTAATAACAAGGAATTAAATTTTTTGTGATAAAAAAAATCTTAATATTAATTTTTAGCAATAGCCAAATAATCTATTTAAATTGCAGGGGAATTTCATTGGGAAACATTTGTTTTCATGTAGAAAATGTCAAAAGAAATACAGCAGCACACAAAACTACACCGATCTTACCAGAGTACAGCTGTTTGGTGCTTTCTCCCGCTAACCTTTGGCAACAAAATCTGGAAAAGTTTTCTCTTGATTCAAATATAGTTGCTACAGTGTTTAACCATAAGGTGTTTATAATATTCAGTTTTAATGTTATTAACTTTTTTTATATTTAAATAACAATGGTATTGATTATAGTATTATTGATTTATACCTAGTGCATATATATAATTGTTACGTTGACTAGTTTGATTGAGCTGTTCATGTCAATCTTAAGGAAATTAACATAGGTGCGGAAATGAATGGATGTTGTTTATTGTATGCAGATGATGCAGTGTAATAATGAAAGTGGTTTACAAATGTTAATTACCAAGGTATATGAGGTATGTAATGGTATCGATCTACTGATGAATGGTGGCAGGCAAAAATTGAAAATGAGGAATTTAAATTATAAAGATTTCGTGTATCTGGGAAATATGTTCACGAGGGATGGGAAATGTGATAGTAGAAACGAAAGGCGTGTGGAGGTAAGAAATAAAGTGAACTGAGCACTAAACGTTATATCAAACATATCGTCGTTTATAGCTTAATAATATTTAGTCACATATATACAACTTCTCATGCAGAAGATGTATGATCGAGTATGGGGTAAGGGGTAACAAAGGAAAAGTGTGTAATATTGGTGTATTGTATTGTGAATTAAAAAAAAGGTAAACTTAATGCATACAACTGGCAGGAGTCTATTAATAAAATGAACAAATTACGCATTTTCATGCTCGCCGTTTTAAATAGGTACCAAAATTATAATATAGTATTTTTTTAATGTTTCTTAATAATTAATATTCTTTATGGTTTATAGAATTTGCAAAAGGGAAAAGTATCAATGGCCGATATGCTCTTTGGAATGCAAATGAAAGATACAGGCATTAAACGTTATCCATTGCGGGCTCGCACTCGTACTATACAATATGCTATTACTTTAGTGTTTAACCAGCTTCATGAAGGGTGAGAAAGTAGCATCCGTAATATTCATTATAATAATATACATATAAACATTATATAATGAGAAAGAATAGTATACAGCTATGATATATATTTTAAAAAAATACTATTTTATTTTTTCAGATATATTGAATCACTGAAAGCAAAGTTGCTCACTGTTTATCCAGCTCAACAAAAAATTGAGGCGACACAAAATGCTATGGAAATCAACTTGATTTATTATCCTGGAGAATTTAATTACTATGAATTTGTACCACTTTGTTTATCATTTTTCGGCCTTTTCCTCTACATTTACTTTTCTGTGAGAAAAATAGAATTTATCAAATCTAAAGTCGGGTTGGCCATATCAGCAGTTGTCTCTGTGGCAGCAAGTCTTGTCATTTCCATCGGATTTTGCTTTTTCTTTGGGTTTACACTAAGTTTTCAAGGAAAAGAAATTTTTCCTTATCTTGTTATTCTTGTTGGGTTAGAAAACGTTTTTGTACTTACAAAGAGCGTAATGTCTATTGATTCCAAGCTGGATGTTAAAATACGACTTGCACAAGGTCTAAGCAAAGAGGGATGGTCAATTACTAAAAACTTGCTGATTGAAATTACCATTCTCACTATTAGTTTGTTCACTTTCGTTCCCGTCATACAACAATTTAGTTTGTTCATGATAGTAAGTTTGCTTGCAGATTTTTTATTACAAATGCTCTTTTTTGTAACTGTTCTTGGAATAGACATAAAAAGAAAAGAATTATCTCGCGTGCAGTCCAATTCATTCGAGTTTTACGGAGGGACTGGCCAATTCATTCCGTATGACTTCAATGCCCAAAAAATAAATACTCAACCTTTTGATATGATTCCAAAGAAACTACAGCAAACCCATATGCATAGATCAAAATCACATCCCAAACTTAATGGGTTGGGAAGTAAAACATATACTGATGTGGTAGTGAATAACTTTCAAAACTCTACTGGAGACAGTACAAAAAAACCTGAAGAAAAACTACCGAAACGAATACGGTTGGTAAATGTTTGGGCAAGGACCAGATTTTTCCAAAGGGCTTTCATGATTTGGATGGTTGTATGGATATCCATGATCCTCTACAGTTCTGGTGTTGTAGAAACACTATTTCTCACTGAGAAAACACAAAATGATCCTACAAAAGTGCAACCGACCCTTAGCCCCGAACAAACTGTTGAGGATGTAAAAGCAAGACATCCTGACTTATCAGATCAAAAGATAAATGAATCGTCAAATTTGCCCAATTTAATGAATCGAGGAATGTTTAACTATTCATCATTTTTAACAACAAATCCTCTAGACATGAGCGTACTGGAAAACATGGATTTCAATTCTGAAATTTTAAACAAAACCCTGCAGTTTTTCTCTCTTAAAAATATAGCATACCCACAACCGTGGAGAAGACTGTCTGAATTTCATTGGTCTGCTATGTTGTCCCAGTATAATATATCCATCGGTGGTCGTTACATAGCTGTTCTGCCTCCACTGCTCATCAGACATCGTGTCAGTCCCGAGATGGCTGCTGCAGTGCATAATCCAGCTGAAAAAGATGGTTTCTTACCACCTTCTCGTTGGAACGCTTTGGCTGCTGCTTTGGATCCACTTGACTTCACGGGTAATTTTTATTTTTAAAATATTTATATATATCGTGCAAATTTTATGCTTACTTTAATGTGTTTTTCCTACTCAGATTTTGAAGTTGATGATTCTATACATCTTCCACACTATTATGGACATTCTCATTCTGAAGCAGAACTTCCTTATTATCCCACATCTCCCATGGAAGTAATTTTATTGACGATGTTGTGTGTTGTTAGTTCTTTAGTGATTGCATACATGATGGTTGTTTTATACAGGTACGTTTTGTTGTTTTAACATCCGTTTACATTTTTTTTTGCATTTGCCTGTAATGTTTTGTGTTTCATCTACAGATGTGTTTGCACTCGAAATTATGCTGAGTGGCGAAGTAGTTGGACAAAAGATGGACGAGGACCATTAAAAAATCAACCCTCATCACAGGTATATAAGTGTTTGATGAAAATATTTAAAACAATCTCAATTTTTATTTTGCTATTTAATATTAAACGCAAATAATGTCTCTTTGTAGATTATTATGGAAGCAATACCATTAGTTGTTCCTGGGCATAATCAAGAGGTGGAGTGTCTTGTTACTGATGGTGAACGCATTGTCAGTTCTTGTTTGCAAGGGTCTATTAAAGTTTGGAATTTCACTAATGGCGAGTTAATCACCAATATCAACAGAAACATGTATAATATTATATTATATATATCTTATATTTATTTAGTGTTTATTTCATTTTGAGCGCACAGGATAAATGTATTTTTTTTTAATTTCTTAAAGGTTTTTCGAATTACAAAACGAAGTCTGCAATAAATTACATGTTGACAAAGTAACCAAATCTGATGAATGTGATTTTGACAAAGGTAATTAAACGATATTGTTTTATGTCAAATTGTTTATTCTATAAATACATGTGTATCATAATTTCATTGTTGTATTTTAGCACATAAGAATTGTGATGGCATTATAGATCCAAAGGTAAAATAATATATAATATATTATATAAAATACTTAGGTTTGAAGGTTTGCAAATGAACTTAAAATGGTTTGTAATTTTTTTTCAGTATTATTTTCAAAAGATGTCAAATTATACTAGGGATATTGCTGGATATAGCAAGCCAGCCTCATTGAATCGGCCCATTTTTAATTTCAAGAAGATTTCTTCAGCGGAAAAGACTGAAAATACTCGTCGGTGCTCTTCTATAAGTGGAAAGGCTAAAACAATTTATGATTTTGCACTTCAGCATAGGTTTGTTTTGTAATTTTTTGTCTTTGTTTTTCGATATGATTATGATGAGATAATGGTTGATACATTATTTTTCATTTTTAGGATGCTCATAGAAGATAATTGGGAAAATGTGGATTCGGATACTAAAACCAGTGATATATCGATTAATTTTGATCCGAGTAAATACGATATTCTGGCCGAAAGTAATTTTTATTGTAATAATATAGATAAAAAATACAAATGTGATGTTTTAGAGGAAGAAGCAATAAGTTATGTTAATGGTGAAGTGAGTAAACCTTTTATGTGCAGTGAACATGAAGTGTGCAACATGCATCATCCTATTTCTGTTGATGGTGACAATTTGTTTCTCTCCGATGAAGTGAACGGTAGATCTGTCAAAGGACATTTTTTTGTCAATTTGTGTCATCCACAACCATCAGAAAGAAGCTTTGACAAAGTGTTTGATTATACCCGTGATAAACAGACATTATGTTCCAGTAATTTAGAGTCCAATAGTGATAAGAATCCATCAGATACATTGTGTGCTGAGAGTTTAATGTCCCCACCCGCTATTTGGTGCATGGATTTCACAGATGACATCATTGTTATAGGATGCTCCAATGGAAGATTGGAGTTTTGGGAAGCTTCCAGTGGGAAGTTGAAGGTTAGTTTTGCTATTGTCATTTTTCCTCTTATTATTTTGTGACTTATTTTATAATATCTTTATTTGTAGTGCATATTTGACGATGGCTACAGTAGAGGAGTGAGCCACATTCGTCTCTCTATGTTAGAAGAGCTGATTATTGTCGCTGCACGTCTTAGCGGACATCTGGATCTTTTGCAATTGCAATATCCTTCAAATCAAACACACAAGAAAAGTAAAATATTTTTTTTATTCATTAGTATAATATTTATAAATAACGTAAAAATGCTGTTTTATAAAATTAATTTGTTATTATAATTATTGTTAATTTTGCTAGCTCACATACGGACTGGATCTGCAGGTTCTATAATAGTAAATGATCGTGTGTATAATAGATTTGCTCACAAATCTCCATCAGCTCTATTAAAGAAAAATAGCGGCATATGTCGTCAAGAGAAAACGTTTTCATTTGAGAATGGAGGTATTTAATGTTATGTTAATCATGCATAGTCCTTGTTTAATATTTGGTTTGCACAACTTATGCAAATATATACAATGTTAACCCTTTCGGGACGGGTCACGTCAATAAGCGTTTTTGACTACCGCGACAGCCGGGTAACGTCAATAAGCGTTCTGACACATTTTACTTGTATTGATATCCGAATAGCTCTCATTCACGTTATAAATTTTTTGTCATTCTAAAAAGTTTTTGCGTGTGTTTTTTTATTGTGTGAAATATACCCGTCCCGAAAGGGTTAAAAACCATAAATTGTTTTAACCTTCTATGAATCATGCATCTATTAAACATTTGTTTAAATGGATAATGATTTAACTTTTAGAATCTCCAGAGGGATTGTGTTGTGTCCGTATTGACATGGTACGGCACCACCAGCAGCCGATCTCAGCCTTGGAATGCGATGGCAGAAGAATTTTGACAGGTAGTCAAGATCACACTGTAAAGGTAAACATAATATTATTATTAGTTCATTTTATTAGTAAATTAAATTGTTGTGCTAACAGTGGGCTATCATTTTTCATATTTTAGGTTTTTTCCTTCAGCAATTTATCTCAGCTGTATGCACTACACGGGCACTGTGGACCAATCACATGTTTATTTATCGATCGTTTTTCTCCTTCAGTTTGCGGAAGTGGATCCAATGATGGAAAGCTTTGTGTGTGGGATTTACTTACTGGTTTGTAATACATTTTTCTATTATTTGTTTATTTAAGCTTTCTGTAAATTTTCATTATTACTTAAATTTTATTATTACTATATAATAAATAAACTTTTATTCTAATTTAAATAGGGGCATGTATGTATAGTGTGCAAGCACATGAAGGACCTGTCTGTAGCCTGACTTATACAGCATCGTATGTGATGTCTATTGGAGGCGATGACAAACTATGCATATGGGATCGATTCAGAGGGCATCTTCTTAATTCTATGCATATTGTGAGTTACTTTAATTGTATTAGGATATAAGTTTAAGATAGTTTCTTCAAAATTTTGTTATATGTATAATAGTTATTATGTAGATTTATCCTTCCATTATGGTGCTGTAGCTGTAAATAAATATGTATAGCTATTATTGTGTTTTTTTATTGCTTATAGGGCTTAGGTGCAGGCGGGTGTGGTCTCCTAAGTCTGACGCACACCCTTGTGGTCACCGGTGGTCGAGGTGGACTCACAGTTTGGGATGCCAGCAACGGAACCGTAGTACGAAATGTCCATTTAGGTAAATATTCATTAATTGTTTTTAATTACTATATTAATTCCACAAAGGATTTTGTACTGATTATTTATCATACATTTTTTATACTTCATACACAACTTTGATGAATAGTCATTATTTCACATTTTTAATTTGTATTTTGTCAGTTATATTTTTAAATATTAATATGAAATATTTTTTTGTTTCCAGGTCATAATGATGGGTCTATATTTGTTAGACAAATATTACCACTGAAGGATTCGATTGTGTGTGATTATGCTAACCAGCTGCGTATTATTCGGTTTCCTCACGTAACAAAACAAAATTCAAAATTAACAACCAAATGTGATTAATATTTATTTTTTACCCTATTTATTATAATGTCTTTGCATAAGGTATAGCATGTATGTGTTGCTGTTTTTAATGACTTATTTTTTAAATACAATCACTTGCATTAAAGTTAATATATTCGATCAGGCTGTGAAGACCAAAATAAATAAAAATATTGATTTGTCCAGAGAAAGGGTGCAAAAATATGTGTAATAATAAAATAATATGCGTGACTACACACAATTGTCAATTTAAAATCACTTGATTATTGCAATATCAAAGAAGGTAATTTGTTATTTATTTTTATTTTAATTATCCTTTCTTTTTGAAAAGAGTTAGCGAAATATTGTCTGTATATGAGAATCCACGGACATAAATTGTTCAATTTGGGCTTCAGATGCTTTATCTTCGATATTACACTACTTGCATATTGATTAGTGCCAACATATAAAATATTTCCATACTATAGCTTTACGATCAACATTATTTAAAAAAATATATCAATTACATTACCCATACCAGTATACTTGAGTCTCGTCTATAAAAATTATTTCGTTTCATTATTTGAAACTATATTTTCTTCCTCTGGATTTATTTTCCATTAGAGGTTATCCACTACAATTGGCATTATGGCTAGTTCACCATTTTATTCATTTTTCTTTGCACACATTAGACGACTGTACTAGATACAAATATTATTGACCAAAATACCAATTTTCTTTACGTTTTATATTTTAATTATCATTTGTTCAGGGTGTGGAAAGATGACTCTCATTTCTTATTGCTACTGGATTTGGTTTCAGATGCAATTTGTAGCTAGTGTCTTACCATTTTAGTTACCATCATGAGTGAGCATCATGCTGTTCATTCATTCCCACTGATATTTTTTGCGTGATCTTGGCGATTTCTGCTTCAAAGCCGAACTAGTAGCACTCAAATTCGACACTCGTTAGTTTGTTGTCTTCTTATCGAGTACTGTGGCGTGTTGACTTTGTTAAAAGTTGGAATGAAATTATGCTATACGCTATGCTGATATCAATCACCATTTTTAGAATATGCTTGAAAAATGGATGCGTGATGTTATCCATCTCAAGCAATTATGGCAACTAAAATGGTAATATATTGGCTGCAAAATGGTACATCGGTACCAGAGTTGCACATTATACAATTACTAAGTAATTAGATTAACAATTTACTTACTAAGTAATTCGATTACAATTTAATCTAACTACAATGTATTTAATTATATTGCAATTGTGATAGCTAATGATTAATACGTAATCTATTACAATGTTAATCGGTTATAAAGTAATCTGGTTACAATTTGATATTTTATAATTTGTATTTTATAATACCCTGGTTATTCGTGCCCAGTGCCCGCCGACCAAGACTAGCACCGGCTGCCGGCTGCTAGCGATATAACAACAGAATGTCGTATCTGCCAGTAATTGTTCGGATTAGTAATGTAATCGATTATAATGTAATCAGATTAACTTTTAATTAGTATTCTTCATAATTAATTACAGTAGGTACTTGTTGTAATCAATTACTCCAGTAATCTGTTACAGAGTAATCTGATTATTAATTACAATAATCATTGTAATTTGTAATCAGTAATTTAAATACTCTTTGCCCATCACTGATCGAAACTATGTCCTATACTACTAGCAATCAACAGCAATGATGAAAAATCAGAGTTGTTTCAGCGAAACCCTATATTAATATTATTAAATCAAGAGTATTTGTTTTAATTGTTCTGTGTTGTAATTTCAATCTGTATCACATATTCATTTTGTTTCTTACAAATTCACAAGAGATTCAAACTATGTGACGATTCAAAATCAGTATCAATATGTTATTTTAGTAGTGTAGTAAAAAATAAATTAATGGTGATTTTAAAAAAAAAAAATCTGACGTCCAAATATCGAGTTTGGTATGTTTGATATAAAAATCTGTCATACTAGATTGCTCACTATGTAATAATTATCTGTATAATTGGAATTAATATTATCTAGGACCAACTTAAGATACCTAATAATAATGTTTTGTCAATTCCGTTATGTTGAATATGTTATGTAAATATTGCATTAAAATTGTTTTATTAATTGCTTTCATAATATGAAGATTAATTCCATAAGATAATTTCGAAGCATCTTTATTTTGTATATTAAGATAAATCTGCATTTTGTTATTGAGACTTTTGACTAAAAATATTCCTTTTCATTCAATAATGTATGGAAAAATTAACAAATTTGTTAAAATATTTTTGTATATATGTAACTCATAGGTTTTCATTTTCTTACACAATAGCTATAGCCATAATACATATAGTCTATTGTAAATAGTTTTGTTTTTGCTCTTTTTCTGATTTCTAAACGGTTGTGTGTAAAATATATCATAAACTCGTTTTTGTTTATTTCTTTCTTAAGAAATATCATATGTTTCAGTAATTATCAAAAGATTTCATTCTGTTTACTTACAAGTATTATCGATCTACAGTAACATTTTTTAATGTTATAAGATCACATTACTTCAACATTATTTCAACACATCACCAGCGTTCGAAGCGGTCCCAGATTTGCAACATGGGATGCAGGTGTATGTATAAGTGCTGTTTAGTAGTAGGAGGAAACAAAATTGGATTATTCAGTTCTAGTCATGAAACATGGATAAATTCATTTCACATTGCGTACAATACTGAACAACGGTATTACTTCAGAGCGATTCAAAATCTACCACTCCCTGCACCTTATTCATGTGTCTTATTCACCACATTACGAAACCGATACTGTATATGTATTTGTATATGTATATA
>JAPMAF010000802.1:0-12805 GCA_026537445.1 Silvatares holzenthali
AGAGAGAGAGAGAGAAATGACTGAAATTCCAAGATTTCATTATTAACGCTATCATATTATTAGACAATAGCTATGTATCATCATCTATTGACATAACTGATGCCTTATCTGCTATACTAGGTAGAGCCATGCAATATGCGGATGCCCATCACCCCTTCACAGTTTGTATAAAGCGCGTCAGAACCAATAGATTCCTGGATTTGAAGTATAAGGAACACCGCCATCTGTGTTAGGTACCTTCAAGAACCGCGTTAATCCACCATATTTTTAAATCTTTCATCTACCACATTGCGTCTTGAGACCCTACAGTCCTGCTTCGTCAGTGTCTTCTATTCTAATGTTATATTTGTATATATAAAACGGTTTTTTTTTTCAAATGTATTACCATGATCTCCAAACTATATCAATATCACCTGCGTATGATAAAAGTTGTATATCTTAATGAACATATTTCCCTTTGTATTCGTTCTATAGACTCAAATAACTTTTTCTTCAGCAATATTAAACAAAGACAATAAACACGCAAGAGCATATATTTTCCTTGTCAATATACACATAATGAAAATAAATTAACTGTTCTTAAACAAAAAACAAAGGTATCAGGTATGGAATGGGCTTGCTAAAATTAAAATTAAATTATTGTTGGTACTTATTAAATTTTAATATTAACCAAAATTTATTAAATTGGTTTGGAAAATATATACCTGTAACATTTTCTCTAAGATGACTCGATCATAATTCAGTCAGCACAGATTTAATATGTAAGTGTAAAACGTATGTTTCTTAGAACGCGAAAAGGGAAATCGAGTAAAATAAAATAGAAAGGTTCGTACCTTATTCTTCAAATAATTCGAAAAAGTTTCTCAAAGTTATAACAAATCCATTTAGTAGTATATACGTCAAAATATCTAAAGGCTCACAGGTTCATATTCAAATGTAGAAATCTGATATAAATGTGTGTATATAAATGCCAAGAGTATTTAACTAGTCCATACTACCGGCTCTTGCCTATGGAGTAGAAACAAAGATCCTGACCGAGTGATGAGTGATCGTGTTATCTGAATGTCAAATGATAATTGGACGAAGAGGGTGTTATTGAAGACCGCGGAACGACAGAACACCTTAGGGACGCCTATCAAGAAAACGGATTGGTGACATTATATTTGTCGGATAGAGATGGGTTCAAAATGATGATATTTTTGTGTGTTATACTACACATCATACTAGGCATCATAACACCACCATTTTGTCAAGATCTGTATCATTCAGTGCAATTGCACATATAAATGCTGTGAAGCAGTAGCAGAAGAGAAAGATAACTTGGTTATTAAGTTCTAGTCACGAAATATGGAATAATCCATTTCACGCATGCAATACTGAACAGTGGTATTGTTCCAGGACATTATAAGATCTTTCACTTTTTTCCAGTCCAGATTCAATATATATATTTTAAATGAGTTATTTCGTGTTTTGATTTTTTTAAATATATTTTTACACATATGTTTTTAAAATCTGAAGAAAAAAATGCATTAAATAAATTATGTTTTTCACTCCGACGGGATTCAAACGCATTACCTTTAGAGTTTTTAAAACGTTTTAGTCAAATCTTCACCATTTGACCACGAGGCCGATAATGATGACGATGCAAATGTATTGGCCTATACCTCAACACAAGGACTGAATAATAACACATATGTATAATAATAATCACTAACTTTGAACGGGTGTAGTGTGTCTACACCAGATAATATTTAAGCTCTATTTTACTCAGTAACGGTTCGCAATAAGCTCACCTTTGTACACTTAAATTGTACACAAAGCGTTTAATTTAACAGAAGGCCTCAACAGGGTGTTACAAATTTATAGATTAGGTCTAATATCGTTACTTTCATAAAATAATCAACATATGGAATGCTTGGTAAACATGCCAGAAATAAATGTATGATGACACTAAAGTAACATTTAACATCATCATCATTGGCTCTAGATTCTTATCTCGGTTGAGTCAAATAATATATTTTTAATTAAAATTTTACAAGATAAGTTAATGGATAGCTACAGCTGACAAGGACGATTGACCTTACATAAAAGAATAACATTTACTAGCGGCGTTATTTTTTTTATCGAAATTCTGTTTTTCGCAAATTCACAAACTAATATCAAAAAAAGACATTAAATATATTCTATTACATAAATAGGATGACACAATTATTACTACCGTAAAAAAAATACGAGATCTATGGTACTGTTACTACTAATGTATTTTTGGTATGAATTTATTTAGAGGTTATCACCCTCATCTATTGCCCTTATAATGATGAAATAAATGAAGATGCTTGATACGATATAGCGCTAAATATTGGTCAGGAAATACGTAAGCACTTGTTTATTATGAAAATAATGCATCAAATTTAAAAACACAAATACACAAGTGTGCATATAAAACTATTTCAATTATATGTATGCACGAGTTCCATATCAAATGTACATATAAATACATATGAAGATACAAACATGTGAATTAGTCTGGAAGCGTCTTGGGTTTGAAGTACCAACTACCATTAACAATCGAAAGTACTAACAGTAACGGGTATGACGTAAGAAGTATCATGATGTAGACGTAATATGAGTTCCACGGTTATAATTCTCGGCCCCCGGCCATAGAGGATTCACAACTTAAATTTATATGATATGTTTCTGTGTTCCTTAAAATAAATGCACGCTCCGTGCGAAGCACTCCGAATCAAACACAATGAGGAAACCTCTTTGTTTATTTTCCTTCCAGCCCCGTCTAGAATAAGAAGTGTTCAGGCACCCAGCAATAATATATTATTTGAACACTCTTTTCTTCCCCGCATTCCTCGCACTCCTCGCTTTTGCCTCATCCGCACCACCCGTCCGCCCATTTCTTCCCGCCCAGCCGACTTATACTTCCTGCGAAGCGAGTTATTTATATCATTTAAATTACGAGTCCGGCTAACAAATCGCGCAATAAACCGAAAAGATTTTACCATAACATGAACACATGCACAACACAGACACAATACAACCCGCGGCACAACTAGTAACTTTTAAGGCTTTACAGTACACTACAGTCACGTAACTGTACCTGATTCGATTTGGAAAACTTTCTACATCGTACAAGAGTATGTTAAAGGCATTTATTTGGAAATCTCTATTGGAAGTTTATTCTATTTGTTCTTTCAACAGCTGTTCAATTACTGTTCTTATTCGAATCCAGCCTAGTTTGACGGTCAAGCCGTTTCCTAGCTGAGTTTGTATACTTTAAAACGATTCCGACATCTCGGTGCACTGTATTTAAACAGCGAATAAACACATTATTATCTTTTATCTATTATATTTATTTTTATTTTTTATTTATACGGTGATAACTTTTACATGTGTCAACCTTTATACATATAACACAATTAAATGTAAAGTACAATACTGCACCTAAAATAAAGTACGATAAATACGAATTTGCTGGTTTGTGACATGAGCACTATTATCTTGTAGAATTAAAAATATGTAGTAAAAATCGGTTTGATCCATACTGCGCATTCCAACACATCTATACCTTGCATGTAGTTCGATATATCTGTTTACATTATGTCAAACCGTAAAACATATAACGATGTCTTTAAATTCACTTTCAGCATTAACGCTTTTTCAGATGACCTAGCATCTCGCCGATTGATGATAGTTTGCTTTATTTTCTACAATTTGATTTCAGCCTTACCAGAAATCGGTGAAATTGCAAGGACACATATTTATAACTTGACGGTGTGTATATTTGTTGGTTGAAAAATATGTAACGTAGAAACTGTAACAAATTTGCGCATATGACGTGGCTAATCGTTTGGTCTGCATAAACATAAATCTTTTCCTTCTACTGCTACACAGTATTTGCACATGCATCTGCATCAATTGTTACAAGTACAGCCTAATGGTGGTGTCGAAGTGCGCATATGTGGTGCAATAGTTTTTCAAACTTTACATCAAAAGCACCAAATGGAAATTTGAAAAAATGTTTTTACTCATGTGACTTCTGTCAACATGACATGGATGCTGGGATAGACTACAAATAAAAGAATTCAGCGATGACAGCTCCACCTCGAAATGAGTAGACTACTTTGTCAGAACTAGTAAAGAAATCTGGTATTTGTGAGAATAGACCAACAGAAATTCAAAGTGGTGCGAAATAAACCAATTAGTAATACAGCGGTTTGCAGACAATAGTAGAAAGGTGCGGATGATAGGGAGGCTGACAGCAGATTGAAACAGTTCTACATCATACCCATCAGACCTTGGATAAAATATGATGATAATGAATGATGAATCCTCCGCATAATAACAAACAACACACATATTCTAATATAGAATTCATCGTATATATCTACCAATATACTTCTTCTACCCATCTACCGTTTCATTTTCCAGGGGCTCTTGTTATCTGAATGTTAGGTTTTCATTGTTAGGAATCCGTTATTTTTAGGACAACACCCTAACTATTAGTTATCTGTGGTAATAATATATCACCTTGTATTTTATCGATTTTATGCCATGCTTGAAGTAGATTTCTTATAAAAGTGATAGAGGAAATCATGCAAGGAAGTATTTCGTAGATTAATATTTCATGCCTAATAGAGTCATCTAAACTCTGTCAAATAGCCGTTTTACAAAATCGCTGACAATATCAGGCATCAAAGGTACAAGTTTGCCGAACTATTTTCATCACCTTGGGCTATCTCACACAAATTCTATCGACCTAACAATATTTAACAGATCAATGGTATCCGATACTTAAATTTGTTCAAAAAGTTATTCGGAATAATTGTTTGTTACGTGTATATTTTGAATGGCGGCCAATAGAAGAAACCACTTATAATAGAAAAAACGTCTCACAAACAAATGAGAACAATAAACAAATCCGTGATTAAATTAATACCTACTTATGTACAGTTTAAAATGCAAACAATATAAAAAACTATTACAAATGAACAAACTATGAACCAACTTTCAAAATAATGAAATACACTTTATTTAAAAATAAACTTAAGAAAAGATGATTCGTAGAAAACCCTATATTTGTAAAATAACCAGCTTCTGATTCTTTAAGAGGTTGATTCTTGATTGAGAGAGATGATTCTTCAAGAGACTTCATCATTTCACTGCTTCAGAAACAAATTTAAGAGGTTTCCGTCAGTTAGGAGTTTGTATTATACAGGTTGCCTCACAGTTTAAACGAAAAGAGGTAATTGGTCGTTTCTAATCAAAATAACCACAGTTATAATATTTTATTTTCGGATTTGTTAAAACGTTGCGTC
Organism: Silvatares holzenthali; assembly: GCA_026537445.1. NCBI lineage: Eukaryota > Metazoa > Arthropoda > Insecta > Trichoptera > Pisuliidae > Silvatares > Silvatares holzenthali. The sequence goes on from JAPMAF010000802.1 coordinate 5,328, forward strand.
TGTTTACAAAAAAAAAACATCTTGTTATCTCTTTTGTTTGAAACATGACTCATAAAACATTATGAAAAAATAAAAATTAATTCCTAATTGTTTAACTAGTTTCTTATTTAACTCATATTATCTATAAGCAAACCTCCTTTTCTTTTACTCCTTTTGGCTGTAAATAAATTAATAATGTGATGCATGTAGTCAATCTGCATGTATATATTTTTTTTCTAAAATAAATAAAACGCTTTCAATAAAGCTACTGCCAATATTGCAAACCCTCCGAATTTTCATATAAATTATTCGTGAAATTGCTTCAGAAGGATTGAAATGAAAATTCTACGCTGAGTTTAATCATTAAAAATATTGCGCATGGCTATTCAAATAATAAGAGATTTGGCCGCTCGTAAATTTTCGATGCTTTATAATTTGCAATTGATCGGCGTATAACCTAACATGAGCTCGAATACGGATATTGACCAGTAGACCGGACCTCGGTTTTGTAATAAATTTTCAACATTTTTCGGTTGTATGTAGATGATTGAGCGTAAACAGCCTCTTTCCAGGGCCCAGCGAAATCTCCGAAAAGAGTTAATCCAGGAATCCAGGGTATTCAATTATGGAAACTTTTACCCCTCATGAATAGCTGATTTTATTTTTGTTTGTTTAAAGGCATGCCAGAAAATGAATTTCTGTAGGAAAAGGATGAGTTATATGAGAAGAAAGATATCCAAAATTTGTAACGATGTACCAATAATATAGCAATAATAAAAAATATCAAATATTATTTAATGGTTACAGTGTAAATTTGGATGTAAAGTTGGATGAGGTATTCTCAATCTTGTTCTGTCTGTATTTGAACGAAAGTTATTATTTACGAATGTTCTCGGCTTTCTACACATAAGATAAGATACTGGGTTTGTAATAATTGGAAACTTGCACTAAACAAAAGGTTTGCTGTTCTATAAATATTTGTAGATCTTTCTAAGAATTTGTGAGCCTCTATCCAATATGTTAGATCGAACCAACGGAACTGAGAAAAAGTTAGTCTTCGAGATTTTTCCGTTTCTTTAGGTGTTTCTCGCAAAGTGAACTACAACGTCTTTACATTACTTACGATGAGATTTTGCGGGAATACCAGCGCCGGTCCCATGGAGAGAAATACAATAAGTAAGTAAAAAAATTATATATAATGTTGTTATTTTGGTTGCTATTTCTACTTCACAGCTCTCTACAAGACTATTGAATAGATTTAATGGGGTCAATAAAGAATGTTTATCTATTTTATTACCCTTCACATAGACGAGTATTTTGGTTCCGTTACCCCGAGAAAAAAACATTTTCGCCTCCACCTACAATGAAAAGATAATAAAATTTAATTTAATCTAGCCCGGGCACCGACTCGTAAAGTTGAGCCTTCAAATAAATGTATTTATACAGCTGTTTCGGTCCCTCTCCTCGGGGACCGAATATTCGTTTGCCTTTATTTCCTAACTAATCCTACTCGTGTTAGAAGTTCAACAGGCTGTCCTTGTGCCTCCTATTATATTTTACCCTCTTCGCCATTTTTCATTTGTGCGTGTTCTATGTTATTGGAAATATACCCAAACCTTAACAAAATTCATTTAAAAACTTAAGACACGTTTCTTTTCCTTCAAAATATCGTACGTGCTACACATATATTCTTCTGAACATTATCTAAGATCGCTTCATTATACTTTATAATCAAATTCTATCACAGAAAAGTGTGGTTAATAACTTGATGTGGATACATTAGATACATTTACTGTAAAATATGAAACAAATTTATCTTTTATTCTTCTTAGTATATTTATTGATAATAATTACGAGTTATGATTTTTAAATATACGTGAATCATTTATCTCTTGCAAATTTTATAACAATGGTTTTATTTTCAATCAGTTTTACTCATAAAATCTTATATTTTTTAAACCAATAAATCCAAACAAACTTGTACTGCTGAATATGTATAATCATGCTCCTTTAGGCATATTTATTTTTCGCTGTTCTCAGCCATCGAAAAAAAAAGCTTAATCTCGATGTCGTCTATCTGTTGCACCTTTTATAATATTGTGGTCACTGTTAAATTCTACTCCATCTATTTTATAATTACGTGAAATTAATATGTTCCAACAACCAATTTTCTGACATCTATTTTAGACATATAATAGATCTTGTTTCTCTTTCCATAGCTCATTGTGTGATTTCTCTTATTGATCGATTACACACAATTTATATAATGTGTCATTACAACATTTCACTACGATATCATCGAACAGTGTATATGAATATAAAAATCTTCCACAAACCAACAAAAGTACGTGCACTAAATTATTATTAAACTTGAAATAAAATATACGTCTATTTAATTTTACATGAAACAATAATCAACAGCGATATATCAATATTGTTCTACCAAGTACACAAAACAAGAATTTAATATGAAAGGCATGTTATTTTTTGGCTTACATGCTATATTTATCGATTACTTTCAATCATTTACTATATACCGGTAGTGCGTATCTTCAAACTCTTACGCTTTCATATAACTTTAAAGAGAAAATGTTAAACCGTATCGGAACAACACGAAGTGACTTCTCTTCTAAAGATTATGAAGTTTAAATCTACTACAGTTCATACAAAGTCTATCCTCATTCGTATTAAGTACAAAAGTAGGCAGAACTTAAAATCGTAATAACATTTCACACAAATAACTCTACATTACATATAGTGTTCTATACATAGTACTGATCAATTTATTTCGTTAATATTATTTACTTAGTAACTCAAATCTCTTAAAGATATCTTTGCGTAGCGTAGTCACACGTATAAGTATACAGAACAAATTAAAATAAATAAATTGCTAAGTACTTTATGTTAAAATCGGAAAATTTGTTTGAAATCTATTACAACTTATTCAGGAGTAAATCATCCATTTAGGATTACTAATATCAGAAAATGAAGAACATGAAATCGGAACCAAGCACAACATTAATTATTTTGTCCCTCTATCCCACCACACACCTGTACTGCATTTGATGAAAATGAGTCACTGACGAAAAGATAATAAATACACACTTAAGATAGAAATAATTAAAATGGATGAACTTATGCAGATTCTAAGTGATGAAAAATTAGTCGTGTGCGTATTGAGAACAATTTTCGTAAGAATATATTTTGTATGTACCTGGTCAAGATCTAAGAACTTCGATCGTAATTTCATTCTAATGTATTTATAGAAAACGATGTGTCTAAATGGCAGAGCTTTAAGTGGAATATTGATCAAAGTGGCGCTAAGCAGCAGCGGTATCATTGATTTTTATCGAATTAAAAATGTTACCTTTCCAACGTGGTGAGAGCTCAGTGTAAAGCTAACTATCTTGCCTTCCAAAAAAAAAACATTACTATGAAAACCATTTGAACCTTTGTTTGCTTACCTAAGACCGTGAGGCTTATAATAATGATAAACTATCTTTGAAAGATAATATTTGAAATTCAACACCACTTATAAATGATATTTAAGTTTGATAATTAAATTGTTCAAGCGGGTGTAATATTGCCTGTTTACGTATACTTTCTATTATTATACATCTTGCATACTTCCATGAGATCGGTCATCATTACCCCACCTTCCAGCGGCCATCAAGTATACGACTCGTTATTAATTATAATATAAGCTACATATGTAAATTATAGCTCAGAGATACTGCTACACAGAAATTTTGCTGTAGAGGTAAACCTCGTTTATGCCTCAATTTGTCCTCTAGTGTGTGTAAAGCTCCAAACCAATTTTTGCTGGCCAGATCTTCATGAGCAACGAGTGTCTAGAATAGGAGAATGATTTTTACTTATCTTTACGGCAGGTCCACTACAGGTACTAAATCGGTCGAAGATATTGATAAAAGAGTGCGGAATTACGTTTACAGTGTCATGAACTCTACAGTGCACTATAAAAAGATCCGGGAGGAATCGCAGATATACTAGGGTCTTGACACCTATCCTTGTAAATAGCAGCAACACATGAAGTTGACAAAAGAAAATTGAAAGCAGAATAAATACAGTAAAGATGAAATTGTTAATTAAACATGTAGAAGACCCTGCGTGATAGGATAAGAAATGAAAGTATCTGAGAAGAATGCCAATTAAAAATTTAATCATATATAACATAAAAATTTAATGTTTGAGATAGTTTGAACATATCGAACGGAAGACGAATAAATGAATAGTAAAACCAAAAATGCAAATCCCTTTTATTTACTTTTTCGAGTAAACGGTGTGAAGGTGTTATAATGTACTCTTCACGATGTGGACCGTACTTATACTTAAAGCTATGTAAGTTTGGATCACACAATTTTGGCACTCGTGCACTCAGAGGTCCCAATCCCAAGTAAAGAACAAATTAGAAGAGAGATTGAAAGGCGCTGAGTTCAACAGATTGCATAAATATGAAAGTTTCTGTATTTTACATTAGACTCGACGTAAACATTAATTCTACAATACCAACACTCCAAACCTAAAGGCACAGTTCACAATTGGAATAATATAGTATACTTACTCCCGTAACTACGCGTTTGGTCTGAGATCAACTTTATGTAAAAATGTATTTAATCTTTTACAACATTACTTCCTAATAAAAGCAACAAATAAAAACACAGTATTTTTGAGACAATATCAAAAATTCAAACGCAATTTGATATTCTGAGTGGATTACAGGTTGCAATCCCCACCTCTGAGGACCGGACGGTCGTGAGCTTGTGACAAAGGCGTTAAATCGCACACTAGGCGGTCAATTAGCCGGTCACTCTAACGAAAGATTACACGACCAGGGAACGACTCGTGCAACAATACCATCGTTTCACGTGATGTGTAGTAATGTAATCATATATCTTCGAAATCCATATTATTCATTTAAGAACAAAAACACTGGGTTACATGTCCCAATACCGTTCACCATTGTCTGTCTACGCATTCTCGGTAGCATATTCCAAGAGAAATGGACCAATACCTCCTGCCTAAAATCCGCACCATCTACCTGAACAAGTATGTATTGCTGGTTTTACGTTAGTAAGCGATCCAGTCTTTTTATGCTTTTTAATGAGTTTTTTTATACTGAAGGAATACAATATTTATTTACCAAATGTTGGACACTTGCGAATTGTGGTTTATTTATTTATGGATAATTTTATATCACCCTAAGAGCACTTTACATTTTTTATAAAATAACTTACATTCAAGAACTAAAATTGAGCATTGATAAAACAAGAACTGTGTTATGAATAAATATAAAGTATCAATGTCACACTGGATGATAGTGGTGGCATTAAGGTCTCCTTAAGTAAGTCATACAGTCAACATCGAAAATAAAAAAATAAAAAAAATATTTATTCTTATTATTCTTTATTTCATATTTCATTAGGGAGAGATTTGAACTTCTACAACATACTTTAAATTCCTAGTCTAATTTCAAACATCGCATAGACAAACTTCTACAAAGGACACCACAATGTAGTTTGATACATGTAATATTACAATATAATTATCCAAAATCATTTTGGTCGGAAAAACCAGAAACTTTTTTCACTGCATTGTACCTTCCTAATCTGTATGATATCGACTCAACAGATAAAAGAACACGTTCGAACATCAGCGATCAACACTGCGTGAATTAATTATAATGTTCGCTTATTGAACTAAATACAATCGATAATCTGAATATTAATTGAATACATTCATAAAAATATCGATTAATCGACACTAATAACTAGTGTAGCGCCCATCCTTAGGTATTATACGTTTCTCTCGCTCCCGTGCCACTGTCCCGCCACCCCCGGCTACCCCTCGGGTGGCCTTCTCGCCCATTTTCCACCCCTGCCGCCGCCCTACCCGGACCGTAGTATTGATCAAGCTACTGTGACCTGTTGAGCCACCAGACGCCGTGCTCCATGCCTCCCCCTGCTATAATACACACACACTTTCAGTGGCGGCGAAACATTTTACATCTACAATATTTATAAACGATTAATTTTGGAAATATTAATTACTCAGTGACACAGTCTATTGAAATTTGCATTTGCACTTACAAGAATGGGAACATGAAGAAATCTATTTGATTTCGAGGTATGAGTACACCTGCATTTTTAGTCAACTACGTGAACCGCGGGGCTCTATTCTGAGACCTTTATCATACATTTAGAGCAAGTAATTTAATCATTCCGGTAAAGATAATACTCAAACCTATTTCTACAAAACCTTTCAAACCTGATAGATGTGATACTTAGGGATTATTTAACATCGTATTGATAACAGTTGGATCTGGATGTACCTAATACTATGAAGTAATAATGTACTTATAAACTGAACTAATCCTATTTAAAACCGAAAGATTATGGCTAACAACTTTCGGTAGGTAACACCTATTAGGGAAACCTACAAATTAGACAAATATTACTAAAGGCATATCTTAAAGTATGTCTTAAATCTATAGGTACATCGTTCGGCAGATTGCTGAATATCGATTTGGAGTTGTCTGTAAATGTTCATAAAAGAAAAACGTTTAGTGCGCATTTTAACTAGCCGTACACGCAAATTTTTACCAACCGAGGCTACTCAACTCCTGACAAATATGTGTGATTATTTAATGGTATTTATATCAGATAATTATCGGAAAATTGATTAAAGAAAAATAGATTATTGCAGCACCCGGAATGATACATATTTGCCCTGGCTAAGTGATCTGTAATGGTCACTGCATATCAAAGAGAATCTGGTTCTCGATGATCAAAATGATTGACAGCGCACTCTCAAATCTACTTCCTTAACGGAAATAAAAACCGAACCTTGCCAAGCGGGCATTTTCAGCAGCGGAGCCTCTTATCGACGGAATCTTAGTTTTTAATGGACACTTAAAAATAACAAAAAAATTGCACAAAAACAGTACTACATGTATAATATATGTAAGTTTTCTATGTTAATACTGATATTAATAAAAAATAAAATTGTAATTCAGTTAATTTGTTGTGTTTTTTGGATCGAAATACAAAGTTTAACACTTTACAAAGTATAAATTCGACAAAGACATATAACATATTGAATTTTAATAATTCTATAAGAGTTAAAACGCGTCGTACTACAAAAAATAGTATATTATAAATAAAAAAAAATGAATATTTGAAAGAATTGTTTATTTACTGAAACATAAATTACAGAAAAATTTTGGTCGGTCTCGTGGTCGAGTGGTTAAAGGCGCTTGACTAAAGCGTTGGAGGAACGTTGGAGGTCGCGGGTTCGAACCTCGCCGGAGTGAAAAAAAAATGTGTTTTAAAATGCATTTTTCTATTCAGGTTTTAAATATATGTATAAAAAATATATTTAACAAATCAAAAACAGCGAAAAAATATATATTCACTCTGGTCTGGAAAAGAGTGGTAGATCTTGTATCGCCCTGGAGCAATACCACCGTTCAGTATTGTAAG
>JAPMAF010000803.1:0-12797 GCA_026537445.1 Silvatares holzenthali
TGTGCAGCGCCCTTGAGGTGATATTCTCACGAAAACGGCGCTATATAAATTATCCACGTTAATAATAATAATAATGACAGAGAAAAATACGTACAATAAATGCTGTTGAAATAAAATCTCTTTCAAGTAATGTGTGGTTAAGGAGTATGGTTGTGGTGTGGATGCTGTGAGACTAGTGCGGAAGATTTATGACCGGTTGTAGGAGGAACGTAGCAGAGGGGCCGCCCAAGTAAACCATAGCATGATCAAATCAATCAAATTTTAGATGTAATAATATATGACTGAGACAAGGAATGTGTGTCAGGTTAGAGTATTGTGGCGCTCAATACTTTCTGTCTAATGTTTAGGAGAAACGATGGGATAATGTTTTGTTATCATAAAAATCTCACACAAAGATCAAATGGGGCACTGTGACAAATAAGTGGAGTTGATCATTGAAATGTGAATTATGAATATAGTTATAACTATCCATTTGTTTATTGCAAATCTAATACTTTTATTTCCCTCAAATCGGAAAAACTGGGTGTAATTGTAATATCGTATAGAGCATTCATTAGGGTGCGAGCGGTTTTTAATTTTATGATACATTCCTCTTTTCCCTAATGCAAAAAAGTTATGTCAAAAGTTAATTTCAATTCCCAGAATGGCTCGCTGTTTGACTTTTTAATGACGATCGCGTGTCCGCTGCCCAAACACGGCGTGCCTCCTATCCTATACCTCTATACCTCTATAGCTCTATAGCCCTACAGTCCCGCAGTCCCACAGTCCTACAGTCCTATCCTGTCGTGTGTAGGTAGGCATGGGCAGTCCGCGGACAGGTAAAATAAACAATTTCATGTTTGACATCTGTAATTACTCGATATATAGTATGTTTGCACTGAAATGCAATAAATGCTTGTTGGAATAACGTCGACAACAATATTTAAAGAACGACGTACCGTCATAATGCAAATGTACAATAAACACCTGAACTCGTGTGAAGTCACTGGTCAACGATCCCGTCACATAGTATCATAATATCCTGTACATTTCTTATAAAAACTTCAGGTTGGTTAATATGTCATATAACGCACCTCACTGATTTCACGATAAAAATACGCAAGAGGAAAAATGAACCGCACGAAATTTTGCAACAATGAAGAAAGAACACCATGTTATAAATACGAAGGCGAAAAGCTCACTCCGAAAAGAATCTCCGATGCGAAATATTCGCGTGTCAGACGTCAAAACACAACGCCATTGTTTCTTGCCGGTACGGCCGATTTCTACGTTATCATATGGAGTCAAACTACATCTATCATCGGAATCTAAAAATTACCTCTCGTTGTACAAATATGGAAAATATTCGCGCCTTGTAAATATAAATACAGCGCCCTTGAGGTGATATTATCACGAAAACGGCGCTATATAAATTATCTACGTTAATAATTAATAATACAAAAATAAATTATTTTTATCGCAACTTTAACGTACATATGTAGAACAATCGCTACATGCTTTTCGTGTAAAATGCAACAGATATGACTAATTCTTCTTTAGTTCTTCTGCCTTTACTGCTGGTCTCCAGCCATCAGAGCACAGAAGAGAGGTCGGGATGATCCGCTTGACTTATCGTGGATTTAATTTTTGATAAATTCTTGATAATGGTAAAGTTGTCGAAGTCTTTAAAATAAATATGTGGTATTAGACAAAGTAAAACGTTTATTTTTTGAAAACTGGGTAGTTGAGCGTTCGAGACTTTTGGACATGTCGAATAGACGAATGAAAGAACACTAAAATATGTCTATAGTGCGAATTTAACTGGGATAGCGGTACGGAGAAGGCCTAGGAAAACTTGGCAGGAGGATGATTCTCGCAATCAATAATCAACCGATGTTTTTATTTGATTCCATTGATTGACCGCCCCTGTTTGGAAATGTCTAGCGTAGTACGGACGGTGTCGCCCTGTAGTGGTAAACTGGCACGGTGTAGTAATGGTGGCTGTGCCAGCGGCAGGCCTGATGGTGTGTGATGGCCGCGCCCAGAAAGGAGCGTATCATTTCAGTGAAAAATAATGGACAGGTCATATTTTACATGGGGTAGGCATTAGGCAGTAGAATAGGACACTCCCATATCATGGTCGTCGCACGTATCGGCAAATGGTACCTTTTACAGAGCTTTCGGGTATGCAAACAAAATTACCTTTATGCACCAACAAGATATTGAATACCAATCATTTATAGTAAACAGTACTTAGTTCCAAGGATAAAGCAATAAAGTACGAGTACATTAACTTACCCTAGAGGCTAGCGTTCTTAAGGCGCTTTTATATACTATGCATTTTTGTATCTACTCTCGGGCATTTATTAAATATTGTATGCTACCTAAATGCAACCAGTATGTAATGTGACAACCGTTTATACATACATAACATCGCACAAAATTTCTATGGGTATAGGCAGAGAGAATGGATGGATGGACCGCTATCTATCTCTACCCTGATGGACACTTCTTATCTTCTCCATATTCATACATCTCATCATACACGTACGACGGTATTGAGCTTCCTCAGATTGCCTTCATTAAGGAATGATAAACATGATTCTGCTAAGTTTTCTTAGGTCTTTCCTGTACTGGTCTCGCAATTAAATTCTATATCGATTTTAATAATATTTCATTTGTCTTCGCTCGATGTATCCAACCCATTTTAAACATCCAACATTTTGTCCGTAATTGTTACTTTTAATTGGCATTCTTTACAATCATCACTATTATAAGTATTAATGCTCGAACGAAATATAATATATGTGTAAAGGGTTGTTAAATTGTTGTAAGTTGTTGTCAAATGTTTTTTTTATACATAAAATAGGGTTTTTAAAAAAAATATTAGATTTCTCCGTTATTGTAATCTTGATTTATAAGTATGTATTATTCATACTCCATTTCCCCGTTAATATATTTTTTTCAATAATTTACTGAGCTTTTGAATGTGTCTATTGGTTATCATGGGAATCAGATACACGACAATTAATCAGAAATTGTTTCGATGACATTTTATTAGTTTACCTGACGTTTGCTCATAATACTGATCGCAGAATGTTTTCTATTTCATGCGGGAGTGCATTTCTTGTTCAGTTTGCTAATTTATTGCTATTTTAAAGTTGAAATGCGCACTAACCCCCCAACGCCACCAACGTGCTTGTCCACCGGGGTAATTATTCAAACTATCCTCGACATAATATTTTTCTTTATTTCACATACCAAAACCAGTGCAATTGATTATTTATTTGCACATTTTTTGGAAGTTAGTCAATTTCAACATTGTAGTATTCTTATACTTCAACTTTCAATTTTCTTTAATTCTTTAATTTTCTATTTCCGTTTATTTAGGATACCATAAACGAAATACTCTCAGCGGTAAACAGCTTACATTTAGGTCATAACGCTCGAACGCACTGAACAAAGTCACCATTCAGTATAAATAAAGCGCACTACTACGATATAACTTTCCAAGCGGCTGGTCCGCTCCTGTGGAATGCGCTACGATCTTCCATTAGAAACGTTTCGAGTATGACCGAATTTCGACGGCTTTTGAAAACACATTACTATATATGCTCATATGGAGAATCTACTTTGTCATAGTCCAATACACTGTCTGTGTCTTTACACAGACAGGCAGTCAGACTCTTTTTTACACAGGCAGACTCGCCCTGAAGATGGACACTGCAATGTGGTTCGAAACGTTGTCAAACAAAATGTCACAACACGACATGACTACCCAAAAGTCTTTGACTTGCGAATCTTTTGGTTGTGAAAGCCTACGAAAATACTCGTCTCGATACATTTTTCTTCATTTTATTAATCACGCTCGCCCTTGCTCCACATTCATTCCTTATATCTATGTTTCTTACTTTGTCGTACATCGTTTTACCATAGATCTCATCTTTACTAATGATAACTGTTATTATATGTACTTATGCTATGTAATCATGTTAACTCGAGGGCAGTTGTGGTGGACTATGTTTATGAAATGGCGCTATATATATTATTATTATTATTATTTTACCATGTAAGCATTTTTGCGCTCCCGCAAACAATGAATTGACCGTAATGATTTCACACCAGGGAGAGTACTCTGTCGCGTGCGTCAGACGTCACCTCGGGAACCTACCCGGCGTCGGAAGCGTCGCGGCGCGCGTCTTGGTCATCGCCCATGCCCATGCCCATGTGTGCCGGCATCGTTGTGTCATATACCTCTTGTAAAGTAAATCATGTTATTATACATTCAGTAACGGCTCGCTCGTCGACCGAGACGGACGCTGTCGTGCCGTGTTCGCCGCCGGACCAAGTCGTATCGAGTGTAACGCTTGTTTAGTGAAAATTTTTACGTAAATATTTGTGTTTTATAAGTGATCGAATTTTTAGGTACATAATTGATCTATTTCAATTTGTTTAACACACTTTTGAATTTTTCAGTACGCGTAAATTGAGAGAATTTATTGAATATTTTCTTGGATCATAAATATTGATTTACGATATATTACTATATCAAATATTTTCTTGGATCATAAATATTGACTTGCGTTGTATTACTACATCAAATATTTATTTCAATGAAACGGACACGTTTATTTTTATCTTTATATATATGTTAGAATCGTTTATCTGGTATTAAATGTAATGCACTTATCGGAGATATGTCCAGGTTTGTTTTTACGGCCGGTTGTCTTCTACGACAATTTGAAATATGACCATGGCCTGCTGTGGTTCTAATGCCGCGCTTCTATGTTGAGTTGCTGTTTTCGTGAATGCCTGGCTGTATTCAGATTGTGAAAAATGATGCATCAGTTGTAGAGTTATGACTTATGCATTTACAAAAGATTTTAGATGTTTTTTTTTCTAAAAATTATTGCCTTTTAAGTTATTTTTTCAATAGAGCTATACAATACTGAAAGTTAGGTATATTAATACCTTCTATTATTTCTACACTAAGCACTAATGTACGCTTGTATCGTATAAATAAAAATAACATTATGTACGAGCGAGATTTGAACACCAATTCCTACCCTGTAGGGTAGGCTGGTGCCGATATTCACTCAGTCATTGTACCAATTACTCTTCTACTTTTTATAAAGCGGCCAACTTGCTTCTAGTTAAAGGTATGTTTTAGACTTTCCAAACCGTGATCTTGAATCTCTTAAACTCAGGATTTTTTTTTTTCGAAAACAGAATTCAGTTAAGTATCGATGAATAAACACGACTCGCAAGTCAAAGACTTTTGGATAGTCATGTCGTGTTGTGATATTTTGTTTGCCAACGTTTCGGACCACATTGTAGTGTTCATCTTCAGGGCGAGTCTGTGTAAAGAAGGCAGTCTGACTATGATGTGAAAATGTGCTAGCTTAAGTACTAGATGAGAGTACCGCACCGTAGACAGGAATGTTTTATTGTTACATTATTTAATATAATAATTCGGTCAACAAATAAACAGATATGTTTATTATTGCAGTTCAGTAGGCATTAAAAGTCATTAGCCGCTAATTAGTTGGCAGGGCCAGAGCTGGATACCACGTCCCTTGAGGCGGAGTCCGTCATCTCTAATGTTGTTGGGGTGTTTGTAAATCTCTATGACCTCCTTGATGAGCCGAGCATATTGTTTACTAGATTTTCCCAAACGAGAAGAAATGTCCAGAGTCCAGAAAGCGCTCGGCGAAACGTTGGCAAACAAAATGTCACAACACGACATGACTACCCAAAAGTCTTTGACTTGCGAATCTTTTGATCGTGAAAGCCTACGAAAATACGACTTAAGGCGCTTGGAGTAACGTCTCAATTTTTAAATATTTGTAAGGTGTTGTGTTCTGGGTATAGCTTGTTGAGAAATGGGGTTCCTATCATTGCTTCTGTAAATTTGTTCGCAGAAAGAAGCATAGGTTCAAATATTAGGAATTAAAGTGTGCATTTTTTCAAATATTATTTATTTATTTGTTTTCGAAAACTTACAGCTAGTTGTTTACATCTTGAAAAAAATATAACAATATATAATGGCCAATTACACATTTTCGCATTTAGAGTTTAAAATTTATAAGATGAAGCAAATAAGGTATTCAGTAGACAAGTAATTAAGTGTAGTAAAAATTTATTAGGTTATTATACTATATTTTCTAAAGGAATCTGTAAGTATGAATTTACTTACAGGTTACTTAAATTTACCTTCAGCCATGAGGTAACGGGTTAAAAATAAGAAGAGAATTGAATGTGTATGTACTTCATACGTGTCAATGATGGTTTTCCGGTACGTATACCAAGCAATATTGCTTCTGTAGCTTATATACTGATGTAAATAATTTTGGGAAACAAAGATTAAAATAATTTTGGTAAAAAGGGATCCAATAAGAATCTTTTAAAAAAATATATATTCCTTAAATGTTATTACTGTATATATTTTAATTAGTGCATTTGATTCGTGCATAAGATGAGACAATAGATAAGTAATTAAGGTATAGACAACATTTATTAGGTTATTATACTATAGTTCCTAAGAGAATCTATAAGTATAAATTTACTTACAGATTATTACTTTCAGCTATGAAGTAATGGGTTAAAAATAAGAAAAGAGCTGAATTTTAATGTACTCCATACGTGCCAATGATGGTTTTCCTAGGCAGTTTCGCTTCTGAAGCTTATGTACTGATGTAAATAATTTTGGGAAAAAGGGATCCAATAGAAATCTCAGCTATCTTTAAAAAAATACATCTTCCTTAAATGTTATTACTATGTATATTTTAATTGGTGCATTTGATTCGTAATTCAATTTATCATTTTGCTTAAATTCCATGCCGTGCCGCTAATTAGAGAGAGTATGTCATGTGTAAAATGTATTCATCTTGATTCAAAATCTTAAGCTTAAATTGTTTTTATGGAAATTACAACCGTTATTAGCAGGCGTTCTTAGTATTTCATTATGTATTTTTATTCAAATTGTTTTATATGTAATTTTAAATACAAAATTTCAGTTTTATTGCTCACAATGATTTTAAGGTGCAGTCGAAATATCTTTTGTTAGTGAAATTGAATCTTTTCTATCGGCTGGCGCTTTTTTCACGTGCGCCGTGACGTCATCATTCGTCATATTCTTTGCAAAAACATATACCTGCATATAAATCGTGAAATGTTATACTTTGTCAGTCGTATTATTTGTGGTGATCTTTGGGCTTAGTAAGCAGTTATGTAGAGAATTTAAGTATACGAGATTTTGCTTTACGAAAGAATAGCTAGTTTCTTAGTAATGAGGTGCATCTCAAAAGTAAGAGTCGGTATGTAATGAAATGAGAACAAGGGAATTTGCATTGATTACGTTGATTAATTTTTGACGTAGTCGCAATTTCTTCTAAAACATCTTCAATAGTAGAAGTTCAAGTGGCATAGGGATTAGTACACCAGTCTACCTACAGGTATGAATTAATGTTCAAATCTCAGGTCGTACACAATGTCATTTCTATTTTTACGATACAACCATACATTGTAGCTTAGTATAGAAATAATATAAGATATTGATATACCTACCTCACTTTCATGTTGTATAATTATGAAAAAATGTTCACAACTTTCTTCAAACTCTTATAAAATTCTGCTGACTGATTAAACTAGTAACTTTTCAATTCGTGAGATTGTTGAAACAATCCAAACAATTAAAAAAGTAAAGTAGTAGATTTTTGAACATCTTTCCAGTGATTACTATCTCTTCTTTCACCTTATTACACCTAGCTTATTTTTCAAAAATTTCTGATATCTGAAAAGTTATGTTGTATGTCTCAGTAAAAAAAACTGGCTATAATCCCAGGAGGTGGAATTTCATGCAAAGGGTTTAAAGAAGCTTATTTCAAGATAAGTATTGTCGTAGGTTTGTTTCAAGATATCGAAAGTTATTTAAAAAATATTGTGACAAAAAAAAAATATTGATGTATTTGCAACCATTTATACATTCAATTGTTCTCGTTTTATTACCAATTTTGAAGTCACATCCAGCCGAGATTTGGGAATTCTTATTAATTTCGTTTACCGTCAAAGGCATAGGTCGGAACGTTAAGGTTCACTTTGCTAGCGTTCTTCTTCGCAAGCTTTCCCTCGTATGCATGAGAAAATTGTAAAATTAAAAATTGTAAAAACACGTCCAAACCGCTTTATGGTGACAACTTTCATTCTGTTTATGATTGTCGCTTTCATTTTACACACTTCCTGATACATTCGTGTATAATATCGTGTGATAATAAACGTATTTTTAACTTTTAATGAACTGAACCTCCAATTTGAGTGACAAAAGCAAGTTAATATTCGCATTTCTGTTTAGTTTAGAATAAGTTTTATTCGTTTTTGTTTAGATACTAAAACCTGTTAAATTATACGCAGATAGAACACACTTTTTGCGACTTTGCAACTACATAATGGATAGGAAATGAATGATAACCATTTAAAACTACAAAGAATAATGCATTTTACAAGCAAACTGATAAAGCGTATTATCTAAGTGGACATTTTTAAAGGGGGCACCAATAGCACAGCTGTATTTCTATACGTTTCCGAGTGAGCGCCAATTGTTCGATCGCCAACTCAGTGGTTTAACCAGATAAAGGAGTGCAAACATGTTACTGTGGCATCCTTTATCTGATAGGTCCATCTTGCCAGTTGTTACCAGTCTCCGTGATTTGATCCCTTTCATGTTGTAATTAATTATGAGAGTATGCGCTCGGTCGAGTCGTCGGTTTCTTATCATTTCTAATGCAGCCAAGACCGCAACGGGCATGATATATCCGACAATTTATTATATTTTGTTGAGTCAATTATTTTATAATGTTGCATATTTGTAAGCCAATTTCACCTTTGTAAGCCAATTTATGCATACTAACTATTTGCTGTGTTGCGTATGCGAAATAATCTATTGAATTAGATACCAGTGAATGCTTTACAGTAGATACTATGTTTTGAAGATTTTAATATTTATATAAGCATTTATTTTTTTTTTTTAACTTTACAGACATTTTTTTTCAGTTTTTTCAATAAAATACAATATTAGATTTTTTTTTACAAGAGAAGATTTTTTTACAATTGGCAAAAGATTACGGTAATTATAACATGTACATAGATAGGTGTCAAAATAAATAAGATTCTAGAAAAACTTTTTCGATTTTCTTTGACACATCTATTTTAAAAAATTATACATATTTCTGTTGACAACTCTTAAAAATGAAATATATATTCGAAGATTTTTTGGAAATTGTCAGCGAATGACCAAAACACGTTGAAGTTTATTAAACAAACATATGTGATTCTGGCAAAGGAAAAAAAAATAAAATTATTTTATTTTATTTATCGAAAATAGAGAAAAATTTTAGAAAATACTGCTACGATTTTTTTAATTCGCGTTCAATATATTGTCTCTACATTTAGTCCGATGACCAACGTTGATTCTCATACTTGGGAGATTATCTTGAGGACGATAGTGCAACAGCTTTTCGTTATTGACCTATTTAAAGAAACACAAGTGACATCGTAGGTGTTCAATGCCATTTTGTACCATTACACACTTGAAACTCTGGTATTGTTTGACCTTTCATTAATTCTACAGAAAACCTACAAAAGCAACGATTGACTTCAAGGGATTCTCTTCCACAACTGATTCAACATCTTTAAGAATCAGTATATAACTAAGTATGCATAAATAAGGAGCTCGGGGGTATGCGAGACACATCCTTTGTACATTGGCGATGGGTGGTAGTGATTTGTACTGCTGAGAAAACAATCCATGATAGTGCGTATAAAACTTGCGCATCTTTCTATATAATACTATACAATACACTATAACATCACACCGTTTTCCCGTAGGGTATGTGGAGAGTATCTACTCTAGCATTACATACGAGCACATTCCTTACCTCGTTCACGTTCATACATTTCCTCATACCTGCATGCATCTTAGAACCATCCATCAATATTTGGTTGATCTAATCGTGCCATGTTTTTTGGGCAGCCTACACTGTCTCGTACATTCAACATTCGCGGCATAGATCTGTCGTATTAGATCTATACCATTAGCTTTACATAATCAAATCGTTTCGATACATTATATTTAATTTTATCAATAACGCTCGCTCCCGATCCAAATTAATTTCTTATATCTGTATTCCTTATCCCTTCCTCTGCTATACATTGATTTACCACATATTCTTCTAAGAAATCTCACCTCTACGGTACTTATTCTGCTTTCGTTGTTCTTTTACCAGGTCCAAGATTCACTTCCATGTATCAACGTTAAAATAATAATATACATTTATATAGCGCCATTTCGTAGACATAGTCCACCGCAACGGTGCTTGAATTGACATAATAAGTTTTATTTATTTATTGGATGATTTATATAACGTTGGCAGTAACATTATGCACTATCATCTGTTATGTACTATCATTCGGTCTCTCTTGAATATTTTTTGTTCGATATAGCAGCGCTTAGTCACTACATTCTGCCTTCCGATGTTATTTTCACATTTTCCATCCCTAGTTAACATATTTTCCAGGTACATGAATTCTTCGATTTGCTTTTATTCTATATTCTCCAATTTTATTTTATATTTCGTCATTTTTCCATTATCTCCACTTTTATTTTACACTCCTTTCCAAATACCATTCCTTTAGATTTGCTATCATTCATCACCAGGCCGCTATCCTTGCATACCTCATACACTTTGGTAATAAACGTTTATAAATCGCTTTCATTATTCACCATCAGCACTACACCATCAGCATTACATCATCAGTAACATCCTCGTTTCATTAATTTCGCACGTACGTTCGTTTCCTTCTATTCTTTCATGCATCTTCCACATGTGCTCTAATATTTAAAGGTCATTTTTTATCAATGAAACTAGTTTAGAAAGCACGAATCAGAGGAAGCCGATGAAGGCGATAAAGTTTGTTGATTGATAATGTTTGTTCGCTCATTTTCGTCCTTTGTTAGTTTCTGTGTGTAATTTTAATAAGTTGCAGGGAGTCTTAATAGTTGTTATTGTTTCGCTCTTATCACTTTAACGTACACGCCTGAGCCACCTTGGCTGGCAATTAACCGCCCTAAATGATAAAACACACATTTAACATATTTGTGACATTTGGATGGCGGAATGTCAAAGTGAGCTTGCTTTGTTCGTTGTTATAACGCCCCGAGAATATGCTACTATTAGCCGCTACTCCCCTGGTATGTTTGGAGAGTCGACATTTAGATTGTGCTCTTTTCAAGCGGATAATGCTCTGTTCAAATTTATGCTGCCCGGTAATAGACAAAAGTGTGGCGTAGTGTTAATTTTTTTTGGTAACATTTTTTGGTATCTGTATTGAATTTTATACCGTATTAGTTCTTTGGTAATTCACTCTTTTTTTATGTATGAAAATAATGAGCTAATAAACTATTTAGAATGTTTCTATTATATTTTTGTCTTTCGTGTTGATCCTTCCTTAATGTCTTGGGATTGTTGCTTGAGGTAGTTTACTCGAAAAGGTAAAAAGAATTGATCGCCAAACTATTCTATTACGCTCATCAATATCCAGGGGGTCTGCTAATGTTCATTATGGTTTTGAAAACGCTTCGTTAATAATACATATGTATGTATGTATGGACTGCTTTATAGCGACATAAGCTTTCAAGAAAGTTTATACCGGTCCACACATTTTTATCATTAGTGAAGCGTTTTCTAAAACGTCAATGAGCATTGGCGAACCTTTCAGGATCGTTTGTGAATGCAGGCTTCTATCGGGCTATCGAATCCCTCTAAACTATAATATTATCGCGAGTTTTTTTTTTAATTTTCTGCGATATTTTTTAATATTTAACTCTCGCATCAAATGCTCTGTCGAAACAGTTGTATAAATAAATTCGTAGGCACTATGTGGTAGGTGGAAGACTTAAGGACAGGGTGGAATTAGTCCAGGTCTTAGAGAGACCCAAATTTTAGGTCAAAGTAAACAGATAAGTCATTTTATATTAGTATAATTTAGAGAGTCTATATCCTTTACTGTCCCGTTCATTTTATATCCTGCTTTCATTCGATTTTACGTATAATTTAGATATAAAAGGGCTAGTTTATTGGACTGAAGCAATCTCCTCCACATTTCCCATCCCTATAATTTTCAAGTAAATTGAATTCAATTGTCTTTTAGAGCACTCTTTTAAAAATTCTGCAACTGTATTTTTTTTTTACCAACAATCGATATATTATTTTTCAAGTCAAGATATATTATGCTCAACACCCTGTAGTAATAATGTACATAATATGATCGTGAACATAACTTATAAAGACTTCCTTATTGTTATGTTTATTGTGTGTCGGACATGTTTCGACATTAAAAATTCGTTCATTACTTTGTCGTGCGTGTCCCGGTGTATCATTTTTATCTCACTGAATTTGCTTAATGTAGTGAACACACTAATATACTATACGAAATAGAAGGGCAATTAATTCTTGTAACCATAAGTATGAAGATTCAATAAGTAAGGACTTTAATATAAAAGTATATTGTGTATAGGACTAATTTTAAGTTAGTCTTTTTAAATATTTGATTTGGAGTAACTAAGTCTTAGAATAACTTGCTCGAATTCGAGATGAATAATCATGTAATTTTATATAAATAATCGTCGGCCGTTAGAGCACAGGTAGATATATATGATATATTACGGAAAGTGTTCTTAGGGCCTTGCATTTTTCATCCTTTGATTTCATTTTTTGAAAAGGTTACCAGACACGTAATTTCCAATCTACTATTTACGATATATA
>JAPMAF010000804.1:0-12797 GCA_026537445.1 Silvatares holzenthali
AGCTTTTCATGCCTATTTTAGTTAAGTTTTTGTATTTCCAATATTTCACAATATTATGTTATATATTTTTATAAACAAGATATTTGTCATATCAGTAATTTATTTTAATAATTATTCTGTTCTAAGATAATAATCTGTACAATATGTTTTTTGGTCATGTATAAATAACTGTATGTAGTTAACTAATTTCAACTGACGTGCGTATTGACAAAAAACTTGATTCGTTTCCAGATGCAATACGGAACAGCAACAAATAAAAAAACCTCATTGGCTTTGATAGTCTGATTTCGCACATCTAAAAATTTCCTGACATCTCAATAAAAACTACGATTAATGTACTCATAGTAATCTTAGTATTTTTATATTCATCTTTTCATTGAGTACTATATTCAAATACTGGACATTTATTTTGAGAAAAGAAAAGACTAGATTGCCTCGGTACTGACAAAATTTTATTAAAAGAATGATCTCATTGTGTAGTTTACAAGAGAATATAAAATATCAATTTGAAAAAAAATATTAAAAAGTTTTACATTCCGTTCATTCAATTTTGAATGTTATTTAAACTACTAAATAAATATTTCAAAAATGTTTGGTAAAGTATTGTTAAACTGCTCCGCTATTTGAATTATCCCGGCGTATAAAACAACTCGACTAGCCAAACGTTTTCTTTTTAAACCCGCAAGCTTCACCTACGTAGGTAGACAGAGAAGCCTTTTTAACAGTGTGATGTAACATCCTTCTAACATTTTTTTGCATTTCAAGTTTATTAAATACCGCATGTAATATTACTTTTACGAAGTTGCGTAACTTCACTCGGTACTTGATAAAAACACACAGTTTATCTAAAGCTTCGCAGTGGAGGTTTTCTAACAAAAATAAATGCGTAAAATTGATGAAAATTTAACGAATTTTTGTCAAAAACCGCAGCCTTATTCATATTTTTAAATTTGCTATTATGTAAATATTTAAGGCTATACTTAAAAGAAAATTCACAATTCAAGGTGTACGTGTAAGAGCGTATGCGATGTGAGTGACGCAGCGCGCGGATATCAAATCTGATGCTGCGTCGCTACTTAATACCGCCACGTTTTTTCTGTATAAAAAATTCATACAAACAATCGGCCAGATATCGGTAAGAACAGGCAGAGGGAATGAAATAAAAAGAGTAAGGATGGGACATATTTAAGAATAAAGCAAATGGCGCTTTATTCTCTCCGTCTACCTTTGTTGGAATGTGATATTGTGTATCTACAAATTACAAGCGAAAATTCCCCTTTATACATAAAATTATATTTTTACAACACTTATTTTTTTTAACTGAGTTTAATGCATTTTGCTCTAACTTAGAATCTTCAGGAACCAATTGTTTTGGTGCTTATTTTGGCAGTGGGAGTCAGTCATTTACTACTTTTTACAAAATGTTTTTTTTTTATAGATTTGAATTATTTGAGTTAATTATTTCATTCAATAAATTGATTGTTGAATTTACATTTTATGTGATGGTAATGTGTATGGTATTCAGTATTTATGTCGTTAAAGGAATGTCTTTATTCTATTAAGAGGTTCGCAAATTCTGAGCAATTATTGTTGTAAAGGCAAAGTCTATGTTCATTCGTATGTAACAATGGTCGCAGGCAACTAATTCAAATAAACTAATAAAAATGCAATTTTAAAAAATAATAAATGACTGACTCCCACTGTCTAAATTAGCACAAAAACAAGTAGTTCCTGAAGATGCTCAGTTAGAGCGAAACGCATCGAAATCAGTTAAAAAATATAAGTGGTATATTGACGAAAAGAATGTGTTAATATTATTTTGTGAAAATGGATTCCCACAAATTTACATACGAAAAAAATAAAAAATTACTAAAAATTAAATTTATCTTTTTTCTCCTAACCACCAGTTATTTTTATAAAATAATCTGTCATGCTTCGACCATATGCTAGTTATGATCCCGAATTCGTGATCATGGCATTTGGTCAAAATATGTTGAATTCGTTAATTAAATGTGTAACTGTTAAGACACAAACATTAAATTGAAATTTATTAAAAATGTAGAAACACAAAGCATCTGAAGTAAAAGTGAAAAATACAAGTTAACTGATACATGTCAACTGTCTAATAACTGATATATTTGAATACACATATTACCAACCTCTCTATAGCATATTACCTTTTATTTTGAATTTATACTTTGGCCTCTTTACATTATTTCTCAGAATTTGCCAAATAATACATTATTTTTGTTGTAGCTATATCCATTATAAAAAGTAACATTTTAAAGAACTGTAACAATACTAAGAATCTTTTGAATGCGAAACCAATGAAATGAATGTACATTCGACTTCACCATTCAACAGGGTTCATTATTTATATTGTATGTAATGAAAGCTTTATGGAGAAATTATTAGTTTGTATAGTTTGGAATAGTCGAGTCGATAAATTATTATTGTCAACAGAACAGTGCGTTTGACAGCGGGACAATAAAATGTAATATTTGCAGACATTTTCAATCATCATTCTCAATGACGTAGCGGTTAAACGTTTTATCAGTCTTTGATAAAATCGCTAGGTCGTTTAATAACGGGTGAATGAAGGCAAACCTGAGCTCACCGGACATTCTATGTTAGCTTTCATCTATTCTAAATAAAAGCTTTGAAAGGAAATGCGAATATAAACCATGTCATACCAGAACGGTAAATTAAAAATTTCAACAAACCATAATTTTTAAAAAAAAAAGGCCGAATCTTTAAAATAATGATAAAGTAGAAATGTGAGTATTGAGCTTGGAACAATACATCCTATAAATGCTTTCCTCGACATTTCAATCACTGCTTTCGGCGGAAAGTTTTCAATCACTGTTTTGCATTACTGTGCATTATTGTGGCTGAATTTTAGTATACCGTGACCAATCCTCTCCTACGCTCGGTGACAGTGAGCTATGTATAAACTTTTGACTTCACAAAACCTCGCAGAAAGATATAAAAAGATTTCAAATTATCTTCGGTTTATTTGTGGTACATTTTGAAATCTGCTTATTTTTTTCCTTGGTGTTTGACCACTTTATATAATTCTTTATGTATAATTAATTCTTACACAAGTTTCAACTTATACGCAAGTCATGATCTCAGAATCTGTTATCATTGCATATAAGTTGAAATTAGTTTTTATTTATTATGTATAAAAATATATATTATGTTTTCCGCAAAGTAAAATATCAAAATAAAGGTATCCTAAGATTTTAAATAGCACGATCTAGGTGACTTATTTTAGATTTAAATGAGAGATTCCAGGACCGGTGATATTATGTACAATCATTTTTGTATGTGTACAGCAATGTGGTACCATTCTATCAAAACCATATGTTTTCGAGATTTAAATCATCCATTATAGAGACACATAAATTTTGGGCTACCCGGCCCAATGCCATTGGCCGTTGCCTGCTTTTGCATTATGATGATTCACAAATGAATTTTAAAAATGTTCATCAAAAATATGACAGAAATTTATTTTTTTAGCAACTTTTTCTTTTCATTATTTCGTGATTTTTTATCGAATTTACAGCTGCTCTACTTTCCTCGAATATCCTACGCATAGGCGAGTAGTGTTTATAAAGATTACTTCTTTACAGTATAGAGTTCTGAACACGCAGATGAGGCAAAGCGGCAGAACGTATACTTTCTAAATATTGTGCTTGAACTTTTTAGTTGCGGGAAGCACAAATTAAAGCGACTTTCAAGAATTTCGTAAAAAGTGACTATTTACGTTGGGTCTGAGAAGAATGCTTGATTCTAGGTGCTAATTTATGGATGAAAATATTTGTAGTACAAATAATATAAATTATCACTTTATATTTTAATCAAAAAGAAAATATTAATAAAATAAAACAATTTCAATGTTGATAATCACTTGGAACTGAACCTAAAACCGAAAATACCGGTCAGGCGAAGCAGCTAGTGGATGTAAACATTCACTCTCTTCAAGCAAAGGGGAGAACTTAAATTTATTTTTATATTAAAAATATTTTTAAGGGTAAGAAGAGTATTAAAATATCACCGGTAATCGAAATATTAGTTCATCGCTATCATTTGTAGAGATAGTTAGTACATTTAATGATCTTTTAGCGTTATTTTTAGTTGTTTAATAATTTATTAAAAACACATTTTAAATAAAATATTCTCTTCGCAAATATTTCATTTAAACATTCATTATCACGGTCCGTGGAAGCTGAAAACAATTTCTAATTTTACATTTTTAATCATATTTTGAAACTTTTATTTTAAATTGAACATGAAGTATTGAATCATAAATTTGCAATATAACATTCAACTTAGCTTTTGAACTATGCCAATTAAAGCTAGTAGAAATTTCTCTTTAACCATGTACAATTTTGTCTAAGCATTTTCTTAATTCAGCAGGCCCAAAACTAACCAAGAAAACCGCAATTCTTCAAGTACGTTCCTACACTTGGGTTTAAAATACCGGCATGAAGGTAAATTCAATTAGGCAAGATGGCAATGGAAAACCTCCGAAGGATTTACTTCGAGAAATGGCGCTTTCTCTGGGGTCGTAGTATGAATAAAAAATTTCGCTCCGAAATTCATATGTAAAACCAACGTCACTATGTTATTATTTATATTCAAGAATTCAGTATGAATGCTAGAAAAAAATAAGTTATTTTCGTTACATTCCTTCAAATGTATTGCTTTCCTCTAAACATATTAAATAGTAACTTCATAGACTATCATCTGAGAGGAATCTGTCAAATTTGGATTCGTTCTAGATTTTTTTTACTAATAGAATGCAATGAGTGAATCTTATTTTCCATAATAATTTTGACAATAGTTTGAACCCTTAAACTAGTTTATTCTACCAGTTTTAATAATAATGCTCAAGGAAAGGACTTACGACGTGATTAAGCTTTAAATTGATAAGAATGAGTATATACATCAAACAAGTATTTAAAAATTAATGATTCAATAGCTTAATTATATACCCGACGTAATTAGAAAGTGTGCCTATTTTAATTTTATATAAATTTTAATTACCATCGATCAACTATTGATCCCAGAAAACTCCACCAACGAAATGTAAAAAAGGCATCGGGAGATTTCCAAAGCTCAGTGAATATTGGATCAAAAGGAAATTGCAAGCTTGTACGTCCTGAAAATAAAATAAGTAATGAATCAATTCAAAGCCTATATCGTGTACTTTGCATTTGCGATTGTTGATTTATAAAATGGTGCATTGCCAAAGAGCACTTTTTCTACCAATTTCTACTTTAGTCGCCTTTTTTATCAGTTACTTCAATCGGTCCATCAATCATAATAAGTTCCTTCTATTATTTATTGCTCGATTTTATTGAAACTAAATACGCTTATAAAGCTACCTACGTATCTGCTCCAAATTTGCTACAAACATAAATTCGTTTATGATTATAATATTTTTCAAACTATACGTAGTATAAAAAAAATAGTATCTTACGCTTGAAGATTTGTTCTATTACATAGGTCATAACTTCCAACATATCTACGTTACTTAAATAAAAATACGCATATTTAACATGTATCATACAAACTGAAACTGCATACTTCAAGGGCTGTATAATCGCCTGTACGAACTGAAACTGCATACTTCAAGGGCCTGTTTAATCGTGTATAATTTCGGTTGTGTTTACGTTTGATATTGTTTAAATTCGTCTATTTTTACACCGCTGCAAACAAAATGTCTACAGGAAACTTTTTATCTTTCTTCCCGTTTGAAATTACATCGTTCATTTAAAAAGTTTAATTTCCGCAAAGATGTATAATTCTTCCGTTTAAAATTCATTGTAAGTACGTAGGGAGCGCGTAGATAAGTAAGAGTAAAATAAAAGTTTAGATTAAAATGACGAGGAGAAATTTTATTTCTTGCAAAATGATTTTTGATGTTTTCCGAATTAAAAATACTCAACATTTTTAACTTAAAAATGTGTATTTTTTTTTTCACTTATTACGCAATACCAAGCAGACTCACACTACTCAGCATGTTAAATTGTTAATACTACTTTGATGTTACTCGATATTACAATTTATTATATGCTGTTTTATTTAGTGAGTAAAGGAAGAATAATTATATGAGAAATTTGGCAAAATTAAATTATTTTTCAGATTTTGTATGAAGCAAAATTAATCTCTCTGTTTTATAAAGCTAATCTGTAGTTATTAAACATCTAGAGATAAGTATTCCTCATCATTATTTACTAGTTTAGCCGTGTAAAATGGAAGTTGGCAATAACTAAAACAAAGCCAAAACGTGTCATTATACTCTTTATAAGTATTTTTTCCCTTTTTTAAGTATATTTTTTCAAATATGTATATTTTAAAATCTGAATCGAATTACTCGTTTTTTTTCACTCCGGTGGAATTTGAAGCCACAACCTCTCGCGCTTTGTCAAGTATCTCAGCCTCTAGAACGCGAGGCGTTTTTCAAAAAACGTTTGAAGAAATAACGGATTTTTTTCAAGTATACATCCTGCCCTGTATGAAATATCACCTAATATACCCAAATGATGTTTATAATCATCTTGTGTTTATGGTCGTCACCTTATATAAACAAATTAACAAGTTACTTATCTTGGCAGTAGGTTCACGAGAGTCAGTAGATCGGCCTAAGATATTGATAGTAGAGTGACTGCATATTATACAGTATACGGCGGCATGCACTCCAGCTCTCCATAAAATTGCGGTAAAATAAATATCATTTTTACTCAACTGTATTCGAAAATGCATTTTTGATATATATTCAATTTTTTTTGGTGTAAATTTTTGGTAACCCATACACACAACAAATTTAAAATACACACAAGTTTACAAATTAATATTAATATGTTTATTTTTTCCTGAAGAAGCTCAATTAGAGTGAAACGCATTGTACTCAATTAAAAAATATATTAGTGGTATACCAACAAACAAAATTAATATAAATTTACATTTTTTATATTAATTTCATGGGAATCAAACCCACGACATCTTATGTTTGACTTCAGAACCTTTAGTGTTATATAGCACAGTTAGATATACACTGAGACACTACGATTTCATAATCTGAGAAAATAACAATTGGTGCAGTTGTATGTGTCAAGACTGAAACCGGATGAATGTGATACTCTGACAAGTACTATTGGGTAACGTATCGATAGAATTGAGAGCTGGATAACTTGCAATAGACTTACACTGAACTCGTCCAAACGGAGGGATTGTGGCTAACAACTTTTAGCCACAATCTCTTCGTTTCGGTAGGCAACACTTTTTAACGAAACCTACAAATGGAACTCATACTGCTTGAGGCGATGCGTCTATCATCAGATTGTATGGAGAGATTGATTTGGAGTTTGTGTATGGATGCTTATAAAAGTTAAACGGCCAATGTGTATGGATCCTTATACTCGTATAAGTTAAACAGATGCTTATGTGAGTTAAAGGTTTATTAAATTAATTACCGATTGAAATTCAACTGAAGTTGTTCAACTTCTGGTCAATACTTATGTGGTATCGCGTATGGCTACAACAGATTGAACAGACTTCCATTTATAAAAATAGAAGTCTATTTTGTCTGTCAATCCGTTGTATCTAATTTATCACATTTTCAAATACTCATGTATAACATAGTTTGCACTGGCTCCGATATTTGCGAGGAGTTATGTATCAAATATACTGTTTGATGTTTAAGTGCATGCATGACGCAGCACAATCTTTCATTATATCCGTATACGTATTCCTTATTCTGTAAACTATTCTTCTAAAAAATGTTATCTCTACAGCATTTTAGAAATTCAAACATTGCATATAACGAACATACCGATTTTCAAGTGCCGTAAATAGTGCAAAAAAATCTATTGAATATTACTAATCGTTTATGTACAGATGGGTCTAACATTTTACATAAATCTTTTCACTTATCTTGAAACAATTTCTGCATTGGACGTTTATTATAATTTGCTTGAGTAAGCTCTTACGTAAAATCCTTCAGAAGCAATAAATTTTATGGTCTCGTTGCCAGAATTTTAAGTGCAGCTTTGGAATAACGTAGTAAAATAAAGTATGCAGAAGAATAAATACTGAATTCGCGTAGTTTCTGTTCGATTGAGTAGTGTTTCATAAATGTCAGCTATTATACTGATTAAATAGTTGTAACGTTTTTATTTCGAAGTAGTTATGTGCGAACAATGCAGTACGATTATAATAGAACACGTTTCTTCAAAATAAAATCGGTGCCCTGGATAAAGTCAGCACTGTACAAATATATTTAGGTGGTTTTATGGAACAGGGCATTGATATTGATAAAGAATTTATATATGATATCAATATCCTGCGCTGTGGAGTAAACTATTCGGTGAGCTATGAGTAATTATCATATTGAAAGTAACGCCCGTAAATCCAAGACAATTATAAATATCATCAGGATTCTCAAAGAAACAGATTCCATCAAACTGCCGAAATTCACTTCCGTACTTCCACCCTTTACGTTAAATCAAATTGAAATGACGCAATTGCTACAGGAGATCACAGACAAACACTGAGTGAACTTAGGTGCAGATGAAACAGTATGCAAGCACCGTACCGTAAACAGGATGTGTTTGTATTGTTGTCTACGGTGTGGTACTCGCATCCAAGCAAGCACGTTTCACTTCATAATCTGACTTTCTCAGAATGGCTAGCGCTGAAGACACTGCAATGGCGGTTCGAAATGTTACCAAATAAAATTTCACAACACGACATTACTACCCAAAAGTCTTAGACTTACGAATCTTATGCTCGTGAAAGCCTACAATAATATTAGTTTAGGTTTTATGTTTTTCTTACTCTTACTAAATTAACTAATTTGGAATAGATTAATCTAGTTGATCCTATCGGTTTTAGGTTGAACTAGTTCTGGCTAGGCTATATCGGTTGATATTACAGTGTAAAGGAAGAATTAGTTCGGCCTAGCCTAAACAAGTTTATCCCAAAATCTACTCTGGCTGGTAACATATGCAGCAGGAAATGTAATAAGGAACAAAAAAAAAATGGAAAAAGAACACGCCCCAATCGGACAAACAAAATGACAATGAAACAAAATAATTTAATAACAAGTTTTTTAATAAAATCGGTGTAGACCATTTTTGCTACCGAATGGATTCTAAATAAACTGGTATAGTATTGACTTATCTTTCACCTGTATTTTCACTTCTTCCCTAGCAAAGCATCAGTATTTATTATGTAGAACACGTTCCACTTTTATAGACAGTCGCGTCAAATTTTCATGCAGAAATGGCATCTATAAAACTGTGCTTTCACGATTTTTTACGAGTACTGCCACTTTACCGTTTTTTGTTCACCCGGTGATCTTATCTACACACATACCACTTGGCAATCAGAACCTGCGTTCGTTTATATAATATTTGTATAGTTTTATGGCTCTCCTTGGGTTTTATTTATTTCTAGATATATGTATAAGTTTTTTGACTCCGTTAGTAGTCCAGTTTGTTTGTGAACCTGCGAGCACTCGACGCAAAACAGGGTAACTTTAATATTCTTTCTTTAAATGTTATAATATTGCAAACGAAACAAATGTTATAATATGCTACAATTGCGTGACACAAATGTACTGAAAGCATTCTAGATTCTGCAGCATAAGAAAATACTTAGAAAGCCGTGAACATACCTTACAATAAATGAGACAATATTTAATTCGATTTTAACGCGATTTTATTCTAATTATAATAATCGAGACATAAACCAGTTTCTAAGAAATTAAGTTCGCTGTACTATAGGGCTTTTTTCATTTTAATCGTAGCCAACCTGTCATGATTTGTAAATCTTAAGACTGTTACACAACAATTAAATTTTGAGGACATCTCTTGTCAAACGCACATAAATATCTAAAGAACCTTCAATACTTATTTTGAATTGATTCGTTATGCCATTAATTCGATAATTACAAACAACCTGCAGTTTTCAGAGCACTGACGGATGATAGTAGTTTGTTCTATTGTTGTTTCAATGGTAAGTTTTCTCGGGAGTTGGCATCATTGATTTCAACTCCCATAATCAGCGCTTGTAGGGAGATATGATACCCTCTCTCACAGCATCCGAATACAGTTGATGTGGGTCATGTGAAAACTATTGCTCATTCTTGTGTGAGTATGCGCGGCTGTGGAACAACGTGTCTCCTTCCCATAATTTGGGTCTCTACATGTGCTGAATGATTAAATACTTCATTTTTGTATTCTAACTCTCACATCCGGTGTAGCAAACCTACTTTGCTGATAGCTTATATGTAGAGAGACTAATTAAAAATAGGAGTGATCTGTTTTGATGATACAATCAAGGTAATTTTTTAGGGGTTAGTACCATCGATTAATTTAATTGTTTTTAAAAATAAGAACAATTTTCAGCGACGCTGTCTTTATGACGTTCCGTATATTTTTTTCTTGTGATTTATCAAGTGTAGAAAAGCAGGAAAGATTACTTTCGTTATTGTTCAAAAATAATTTACCAATTTTAAATGTTATTTTTATTGTCTATACAGAAAAAAAACACTAAGTTGCGTATATGCTCGGCAACGATTTTATCATGCGATACTCTATTTAGTTTTATTTGTTTCCAAACTAATATAAAACCGAAATTTTCCCATTCAAGAACCAATAGTAATATTTTAAATTCTTTCTAGATAGATTGTTTTCATTTGAAATAATTTCAAACTGGGGTACGTAAATTACAAACAACAAAAAAATTATAACCCTAAACCAAATAATTTTTCTTATACTATTATTGTTGAACAAACATGTTACTTCAGAGTAACAAGTTTAAATATTATGAGATCGCATCTTTTCTTCTGTCATTTATTATACAAACAAGCCCCGCTGTTTTTTCCTCGGTTCCACGTAGAGACCGAAAGCGGCTATTCATCTAACATAATTACTAGCATACCCAACCTCGCTTCAGGCGCCACCGGCTGCGAGTACGTACTTGATATGCTGAGAGAAATTAACGGTTTTATCACTTTTTCCTCTCGTCTTTCCTACATCATTCTTAGCCTCCTTCTAACGTTTCAACTCTCCAAGTAGTTTCGTGCTCTCTAAAAGTCTTAGTGAACTACATTATAATACTATAAAAAAATCGCGCTAAACGAGTCCATTTATGTTAAAATTTGTCAGACGATTTTCATCAAGCTTTATTTTTAATCGTTTAAAAATAAAATTTCATAAAAAAGTTTTAAATGTCATCAAACGGTATATATTAATATCCCAATAGGAGTAAGCGGAAAGAATGAAGCGCCGCTTGTCTCTATCCTGACACACAACTCTTGCTTTCGTTGTTGTGGCTCCTTACATTGCCTCCGTTAAAAAGTTGGAAAACATGTTCCTGCCAAATTCTTCTAGGTCTTCCACGCACTGGGTAGATATGTTTTACGATTCTTTTTTTCGCCATTCGCTCAACATGTCCAAACCATTCCAAACATCGAACTTTCATTCGATCAATGATTGTTACTTTGACTTGCATTCTTCTCTGACGTTTTCATTTCTTATCCTATCAATTAGGGTATTTTTACACATTCTTCGTAATGATCTCATCTCCACTGCATTTATTCTGCTTTCGTCCTTCTTCTGCCAAGTCCACGTTTCACTACTATATAGCAGAGTAGGTACCAAGACTCCATTATGTATTTCCAACTGCGATCCTTTGGAGAGCATATTATTGCCAATTATGGTATACATGGCACCATTTACTTTATTACTTGCTGTCACTCTTCTATAGATACCTTCGACCGATATACCGTTCCTCGTAAACTTGCTGCCAAGATAAGTAAACTCCTGCACCTGTCATATGTTCATCTCTTTCAAAAATCATCACTTTGAATTTGGCTACATTCATCTTCAAGTCATTCTTTAGGCATTCATCGTACATCCTGCTCACCAACGCTTGTAGGTCCTCTTTACATTCTGCCAGAAGTACAGCATCATCAGCATACAAAAGACAACACACCTCGAAATCTTGCATTTTCACTCCTTTGCTCATCTCTCTAAGCTCTCTCATACAACTATCTTATACAGATTGAAAAGCCACAAAACATCTATCTCCTTTTACTGTTTAATATTCTTAATAGTCTTACGTTTTTAACTGTCACCATTCCATAAGATTCGCCTTTGGCTTTCCGTTATATCGAAGAAAATTGTTGAATGGTACATTTAATCGGATTCATAATCAACGATCCCCAAGTAGATAACGCACTTCGGGCTATATTGACTGTGAGCGTCCCTTCCAAGGTAGTGACCAGTAAATTGGGAAACACAATATTTTACCTATAATCCGGTCCGGCTAATATATCGAGTTCACAGCTTGAACTGTTATGAAAGAACAGGGTCACCATAAAGTTCCTTTGCGTACAATGGAGCATTCTCATAATTCAATGGGAGAAGCAGAGGCGGGCTCGAGTTGCCATAAAGTTTTAACCGTATACTCAAATGATCGGATCAAACTTAGCACCATAACTCAGCCATGGTATGTTTATTTGACCAACTCTACTCAAACGAGGAATCTATATCTATTTCTAGGATTTTTTTTACCATTATCACAACAATAACAAAGGAGGAATTGTTGATTATCGTGATATTGGACAAAAAATCTAGTAATTCTTTGTATTCATTTTTTATCTTATACAACCCATGAGATACCATGACACTACCATCCGTCTGGGTCTGTAACATACTGTACAATTGCACATGTAAATGCTGTGTAGCAATCGAAGAAGAGATTGAAAACCTGGTTAT
>JAPMAF010000806.1:0-12796 GCA_026537445.1 Silvatares holzenthali
TTTTATATATTCAGGTTTATTTATATCTACAAGTTTGGGTTTGGTAATGTAGTGCAGATATTTTTTTTTGTTTTTAATGTTTGACCTAGCCTTAAATACTAGAGTAGTAGGTACTTAGTGTGAAACTATTAGACATAATAAGTACCAGAGTCGAAAATGTTTCCAAATTAGGAATACATAAACTTGGGCGTAGTGAATTCCTTTAGGGTCTTACTACATTTGTCGTATAAATTACGATCCTTTAGTGATCCAGAATTTACTTCAACACGTATTTCAAAAAAGTTGCTGTTTCCCTGTACCCAGTTGTGAGCTAAAATCCACCGATAATATCAAAGAAAAGACCACCTGACTTAATGAACCGAGTTCGTTGGATATTAATATGGCATCCTCAGTTAGGGCCAGCTACGGCGGTCTATTGTTTTATTACTGTGAGTGATGAGGGTGAATATTTATCAGTCATTGTAGTTCTTTTATTATTTAAAATAATTTCTGAATAATTTTGACTTGTTTATCACACATGTTTTTTTTTCATAAAATCGCATAAGTTTATCGATTGTATCGTTTTTTTTTTGTGTGATGCAGTATTAGTATATGTTTTTTAAAGAATAATAACTCT
The DNA here is from genome assembly GCA_026537445.1 of Silvatares holzenthali. Classification (NCBI taxonomy): domain Eukaryota; kingdom Metazoa; phylum Arthropoda; class Insecta; order Trichoptera; family Pisuliidae; genus Silvatares; species Silvatares holzenthali. The sequence goes on from JAPMAF010000806.1 coordinate 617, forward strand.
CTTAAGAAATTACACAGTTGTTTATAGGATGATTCATATAACGCTGTTTCGTGATTAAAAATCGTAATAATTAATTTCGTGATTAATATTTTCTTGAAACAGAATAATTTTTAGCAACAAAATAATGTAGACTGACATGACAATTGTTTGTAAATACACATTACATAGTTTATCGTATATTTGAAGAGGAACAAGGAAAAAAAACTCCCTCGAATTCCTCCAACTGATTCGTTTTGCGCAAGAAGTTGTAGGTCTCTAGATACTCCGATGAATGAGAAAATGATGAGAAAAAATACTGTTGATGGAATCTGACGCCAAAGGCAGTAGTCTTCGTGGAAGATTTGAAAGCCGCCGTTGATTCTTCTTGGTTCATCCGCCGCCATCTCTTCTGTACGCTCTTGCCTGAATGTGCAGCACTGTCTGCAATCCACAAGCAGGGATTTGTTTACGGAGTCGCCTTCTCCAGTATTTTGGTCCCGTTTTTCTAATCAATCAAACATGTTTTTATTTCAGTGTTTATTTTCTCAATACTGAGCATAAAGATATCTTAGGAAAATTTTCTGTGATATTTTTATGGGAATGAGAAGGCATTTAACAGGACGGAAAGGAGACTCTAATAGCCACAATAAGAGTCTCACACATGAACAATGTATACTCAGAACTCTTTCTTTTGCACTCTCTTCAACAAGGAGTATGATGAATCTTCACGGCCGGTTGAACGTTTAAGAGAGCGTTGAAGGTTCGTTGGGTAACAAGAGGAGACGGTGGCATATCATTAAGACCGCAGATAGTTGGCAGAAAGATAACGATCCTCAAAAAATAAGTAACACTATGACTGTTAACTATATGTACAAAAAAGAGAATGCATCCTATTTCAGACATATGCGAAAGAGAAACAGGTATAGTCTGGAGAAGTTGATGCTTACTGGTACTGAGGAGAGAGGATGAGCGCCAGCGAGTTGGACTTACTGAATTAAGAAATTGATAGGTTTTTCACCTAACATAGCTCAGGGAAAAGATTTAATTATAATTAACAACATCAGTAGCATAAGTGCAGAGAGTGTTTAACAATCTCTTTATATAAAAGAATTCTATGAATCCTAAAATTGCCCATCATGTTCTTGTACATTCATGACAAATGCGAAATGAATTGGAAATGAAATCAATTTATTCATAAAAAAGGTATTGGTTACCTTAAAGGTGTAAACCATAACCTTCACTGGGGGAAGAGATTCATACATATTATTAAATATTGTTATTTCCACACGTCAGTCCTTTCAAACCTTTTCCATCAGACTTTGTTAGTGGGTCGTTCGTACATACGTTTTAATACGTAGATATATGCATAGTGGGTTAGAGGTTTACCTCTACGCCGTCTTACACACTATAACCTGACCTCAACCCCATCCGTGCCGATTTACGTGACTAGCTGGGTAAAATCACGGCACATTATAAAAAGTGAGGACAATTTCTATTCTTTGTATAATACAAGATAGGTATTATTTTACTATGTGTTCGCCGCTTCTCTCTACCCTGGGAGGCGTCGGGGCTTTGTTTATGGTAGATACAGCTCGGCAGGCGCAGGAAGTGAACGCAGGGGTAGGTAACTAAGGGAAGGTACGCAAACCACAATTAGCATAACAAACGAGCGGCCGGTCTAGGGACGCGAGCCGTGAATTACGAAGCCTGAACATTTCCTACGGACGTCATTCGGCTATAGCTGCTTTTGGAAAAATATAACACTGTTTTGATTGCCTGCTACCACGAGAGTGATAAAAAAGAAGATATGTGACGTTGCACAGGACGCTGGGGAATATGTTGCAAGTCTAAAATATACCATTACAAAAAGTCAATTGGATAAAATACGTATGGCAACATTTTCACTGAACATTTTTACTAGCAATTGATGTGAAATTCGATAGTAAAATAAAATTATTATACTGATGCATATTAAATATGTAAATGAGTATTTTTATGTGAATACTTTTAAAATCCTCTTTGCTTGTGAGATAATGTTTTTACTTTAATTAATATTGAATGATGAAAAAAAAACTTGTAGGCATGTATTTTCCTTTATTTAAGAAATGATGGCGATTTTTTGCTAATAATATTTAAGGGAATATTCATTTATAGCCCTATTCCACAGGTACTGGGAAGGTTTGAAATCCCAGAACACTATGCGTGGTATTAGATGAAAGTCCATAAATCTTTAATTTTGAAAAAATGACACCGAAATAAACAAATTTGATATTTTTAAACTTTTATACCATTCTTCCTCAATTTGCATTTACTTTATAGTATATGTGTGACACGACGATACCAGCATCTATCTAAATCTGTAAAAATCGTTCTATTGCCTTGAGACAATACCACCGTTTTCTTAGGCTTTCACGACCAAAAGATTCGCAAGTCAAAAGACTTTTGGGTAGCCATGTCGTGTTGTGATAATTTGTTTGCCAGCGTTTCGGACCACATTGCAGTGTTCATCTTCAGGGCGAGTCTATCTGTGTAAAAAAGGCAGCAGACTCGCCCTGAAGATGGACACTGTAATGTGGTCCGAAACGCTGGCAAACAAAATGTCACAACATGGCATGACTACCCTTTGACTTGCGAATACCATCGTCTATTATTTTATGCTACGTTAAAATAATTTATTTATGTTTCATGGCATAAACCAAATAACAATGTGTTCACATGTGCAATTGTTCAGAATGTTTTAGATTCATACGATCCAGAGAAAATGTTGTCGTGTATCTCATGTGTAGTATAACATCAACGAATAAAGAGGTCAACAAACTGTTTATTTAACAGAATGCAATAAAAGTACGGCGGGCAAAAGAATTCCTTTTGAGAGCAATAAAACCTTTCTTAGTTGTCTAAATCTATATAATTTTCCAGGTTACCACAATTAGGTCATTAGAGTAGGGTTTTAATTGGTTTACTCAGGCTTCAGTGGTCAGACAGAACCTTACATAAAATATACGTATGTACTTTGGCTGGAAAGAGTTCAGTAAAACGTCGTCCCTTCGAGCGTAATGGGCTCGGTGGAAGGGAGTGTGAGCATTGGAAGCAGAAGGAAATAAAAGAAGATGTAGTTAGACTAACATTAGCAACACGGGCACACCTGAGCTTAGGAAACACTAAACCTTCGGTGTAAAATTCTACGTGCACCCTTAGGCGAGCGGGGGAAGATTGACGGCACTCTCTGTGCTAAGATCCTTTATGGCAACATGGAAGAATATAAGGGTTTTCTGGAATGTAAATATAGCTGAAGAATTTATCACGTTCTGCTGTCATTGAAAAATAAATTGGGGTAATGATTTTCTGTGACATGTGATCCTTTCCGTATGGTGTGTCCTCCAAGAATGCCAGGGATTAGCAGTCCTTTTTAGTTTATTTGTTTTGAACAATGATCGAGTACTCTATTCGTACCATAGCCACAATTTCTCTAGTCTAATGTTTTCCTGCTTAAGATTATATTTCGATTTCATTACTTTTTTAAATCCTCTGTGGCCAGTATTCATAACACACCAGAGGTTAACAGCATGGATTGACTGCATAAAATTTGATATAAAGTCGTCCTTGAAATTTAATCATACGTTAAAAATGATCAACGTGTTACTGAAATATGCTCGGTGGTAACTTTGTGATAGGCACAATGTTTTGCTTGGATACTATTAACAGATTTTTTGATATGTGACGCGTTTCGGTTACTTCCCGGACCATTGTAAAGCATAAATGTTTAGTGTTTGTACTCGATAATGGTCCAGAAAAAATCGCAATGCGCCGTATATCCAAGATTCCCGTGATAGTAACCGAATAAAAAAATCGTGATTTGTTGTGGTTGACTGTATTCTGGTGCTAAAAGAAAATGAGTTGTTAAATTTTGGAGAAGAAACGATTATAGTCTTTTATTATTACCATATAATAAATTCAGTTGTATTACCCGAGTTTATATTGCCCTTTCTCTTCTTATAATAGGGATTTTGTGCCGCTTCGCACTCATACAGTGTGTAATATGGAGTCAACAGTTCTCGGAGTGGAGTTTTCGCTGTGAATCTTTAATACATTATGCCGCTTACCATAGTACTAAAATGTTACGAGAAGACTAACATTTTCTAGTTTACATTCATCGTCTTAATCGCCTCATAAAACCGATACGCTCCTTGTTTAATGTCAATTCTGTTTATCAAGTGTGCACTTTGGTATTATATTAAATCGCAATATTCTATAAAGCCAATTTATTATTCACATTGTGGCATAGCGGAGACAGCTTCCGAAGGCTCTATCGGATTTATTGATAAATCAAATTAATTTTCCTACTTTAGATAGCTTTGCGTCTTTCAAGAATATGGTTTTCAATAAGAGGAATGCTGAAAAAGATACATTATTGAGGTTAATAGTATAATTTATAGACTTGAAATTTTTAAGAATACTTTCACGAGAGAAATGAACTGTCTTGGAAAACTGTAATGAAATTATGGAAAAAAATACTGGCAAAAGAGAGTTGTGGAGGTCAAGTAAGTAAATTGTGAGACAAATTATTTGTGAGTCTTAGGCTTTATATTTGTACGTTTTTTGCATGCCAATGTTTTGTTTAAACACGTATAATTTACACTGACAGAGTCGAGCTAACTTTTATACCGACAGAGTGGCCCTGGAGAAAACCACAGTAGTGTAGCCTAAAACGTTGACCAGCAAAATGAATATAACTTAACATACCAAATATCTTCAACTTGCGCATCTAGAGATTCTTCTTTATTAGGGTTGATTTTTCATCATACTTAAAGGGAAGATAAGAATGGCAAATGTTACTTTTTAACGATAATCATCAACTAGAAAATCCTTACAATAGTTCATTTGTTGGAGAGATGAGTACTGTACAAAACTCTTTGAGAAGTACAAGAGAAGCAGCGATATACTCAAGAAGGTATTATTGTATTCTTACTTCACATGGATTATTAACTTTTATATTGAATCTGGCATGTAATACTTTGCAGATTCATTACCATAAAAACTTACTTTTTATATTACGTATGGTAAAATATAAATTCTTACATAAAATGTGTTAAACCAAAATTAAATTTTCTGAAAAGTTTGTTTTTGCTAGAATAAACATGCAGCGTATCTGTTTTCTTTCCCTGTACACATATATGCATTGTTCCTTTAGACTGCAATATATGTGTAATATACTGTCCAGGAAACGCGCATAATATTCAACAAACCCCACGTCTTTGTCTGTGTCCAGATGGTGGAATGTTTCCAGCTCCTAACTACCGAACTGTTAATGGCAGGGAAAGCGACCAGTGCCTAGGGGTAGGAGAAGTAGACTGGGCTCCTGACCGCTTACCAGATACTATAATACTCGATGTCAGTCGAGTAGTGTTGGCACTAGTCAGTTGACTTCTGGTGCATTCTGCGGTTATATTGAGATTCCGGGAATCCCAGAATGAACACCGCTACCCAAAATTGTGGTTATGCTGCAGATTTTCCTGCATATTCTCTCTAAAGCTATTTCGAAATAACACTTCCATTGACCATCCACGTTTTACCGTGGAGTTTAGATAGAGAAAATTTAATACTTTAGAGACACATCGCGTACGGAAACAGTGTTTTGTAATTAGTAAAAAACGTTATTGGAAAGATGATGTACCCTGATAAAAAAACAGGATGGTTTCCGAATTAGAGGAAGCATTTTAAAAGAAGCACATAATTATGCCTAGTATTAGACAATAGATAAAAAAACCTCATGATAATTGTCAACCTTTGATGGTAGAAAAATAAAAGCGTTCTTATATATTATTATTAATGTGGATAATTTATATAGCGCCGTTTTCATGAGAATATTACCTCAAGGGCGCTGATATACTGAAGAACTTCAAAAGTAAACTTTAAGAAAAATAAAAAGTTGATTAAAATGTGTGTAACTGGTAGATATATCAGTATATAGATGTGATATTATTCAATTGTTTATAAGTATTAACTAGTTGTTTTGAGCAAAGTATGAGTATTTTTGTTTGACGTTACATTTTTTTTGTTTTTAATTCCTTGATATTCTAAATATTTTAATGTTACTTCACTGAACTGCAAGATTACTTTTACTGATGTCGTTTGAATCATGTTTACTTTGGAAATTGCTTATGTGTGCGCAAAATTAAAATGTCTAATAAATAAACGATTCATTTCGAGAAGCTGGGAGTTTCTTTTGATTTAAATGTCTTAGGTGATGTCAGTAATCGTTGGTGCTCTTCCAGCTGAAGCTTATAATTCCAGCATCGGCTCTCGCTTAGTCCTCACTTTGACAACAACTCTCGTTTTTGTTTTCCTCATGTCATCTCCACAAGTTAAATATGTTCCACTAAGCGGGGATCAAAAAGTTTAGTGTTGAGTTACTCACTCGCTTTTAATACAACTGCTTAAAAACGATTCAATTTAACACAACGACACCGAAAGTGACAGAATGAATTGATGACAATATATTATAATGTAATAATAAACGTTTAAATTGTGTGAGTTGCCCATTTTGCTTGTTTTCGTACTGAATATATTTGGGATGGTCCTTAAAGCGGGCTTACCCATTTGCTACAACCCGGTCACATTTGCGTCCCAAGCCTCGGTGTGTTTTCTGAGAAAACATCGACATCAGCTGAAAAGTTGGCTGGAGTTGAAGAAGCGGCGATAGAAGGCTCTCACGAAATGTTTGTTATCAGGAGTTGCGAGGGCGTCGGGAGTGTTGGGGGTGTTGGGGTGAAGCAGTGTGGAGGAACTCGAGATGGTGAAAAGCCGTTAATATTCACTCAGTCGGTAGGGGCTGTTCATTTCTCAGAAGGGGTGGAAACTTTTACTTATTAAGTACTTTTTAGAATATAAAATTTCTAGAAAACTTGTGTTCTTGGAAGTTAGTAGTGGAAAAGTTGTAAGGGGATCATTTTTCACGAAAGAAATGACATTGAAAAAATGTTTTACAAGATCGTTATTATTAGTGAAATACACTTAACTTTACTATTGTAGATTACCTTCTTAAAAGCAACTACAATATATTTATAATACACCCTGCTGGAAAGAATGATATTCTGTGTGACATCGCCACCTACTCATATCTGAAACTGTAAAAATGAGAGTAAGGTATTTCATTTCTTCCATATTTATTTTACAATTTTTCGAAAGATATAAGTAGCACATATAACAAAACAAATGCAGAGTAATCAATGCTGAAAAATTATTAGAAAGCAATGAGAGGTATTGCATTAAAATAATTTTATGTTAGAAATGGTACAGTAGTTTCTAAATATGAATATACTGATAAGATTGTGTATTAGTTTAATCGTGATATCTAGGTACAAAGTATGAATATTTTTCTGCCTTTAGTAATTTAGCAATAGACCAGGAAGAAGAAATGAAGCCTTAATTTCACACCTATATAATTTTGCTATAAATAGAAACACAAATGTAAATATCGTATAAATACAATAGTAAATAGGTGTGAATAAGGATTGGTGTTGATTTAAATACATTGTATTTAGTCTGTAAGTGGTTCAAGAAAACAGCAAGTTTCCATCCCTCGAGAAATAGTTTTCTGATTACGCACAAAAATGTCACGTAAGCTCAATTACTTAACCGCGCTATTTTATGATGTGATTGTGATTTCGGGTAATGATTTATCCGGGTAAAATAATAACTGCGTATAAAAGCGTATTTACCCCAAAGTGTTGTTACCCCTAAGGGACGGTGTGCGAGTAAGACAATATTATTAGTAAAATGGACGGGGGAAAGTTTTCGAATAAATCAAAAACTCCGCATGAAATTCACACTTCCGTTTGGTTACCGCGAAAATAAACGCAATAAATTAGGTACTACCCTTCCTGTGCGTTATGGTGAAATACGTATAAAGGTCGAACTAAGATCGTTTACGGAAACTATTTCCTAAAGGTAAAATTGATATTACAATATTATTGTACTATGGGCCTATTTTAGAATAATGGCGTATTACCGTTTTTTACCGAATATATTGAATTGGAAAGCAGTTAAATAAACTTACTACAACCATTTTTTTCATATTTCTAGTTTAGTGAGGATCGTGATTTATCGAGACCACATATTTTTGAATCTATTCGGGACGCAGAGGATTAATGATTACAAGACATATGTACTTGTATGTATACGCTTTGACCGTTGTGTGAAAATTAAAAAGTTGATAATTTTTTTTAAATACTACAAATTTAATTTTTGATATTGTAATTTGTTCGGAATTCCTTTATGAACAGGACTCAACGTTAACAGATATCACATGCAAAAAACCGTAGGCACGCAAAATATCATCGAACTGCTCATAAAATCAATGTTGAGGTACCAGCTTCTTAAAGAAGATGCTATTTAGCATATGCAAGTGGAGAAGAGACCATCGAGCGGAGAGTATATAAGGCACAAAGACAGTTTGAATGACAGATGAATGAAAGGCTATGTCGAAGAAACTTGATAAGTAAACGAACGTGTAGCTGTAATATTGTGTATGGAGCATCATAATCGCATTCAAGAGATCACATAGCACTCGATCGATCTTCCACGAGAGATAACCGAAAAAGAAAGGTAATCTGCTTATAATGCACAACAATGCTAAAGTACGTAATATCATTAAAACGAGAAAACTTCTGTACATGGGTCAAAGATCGAATAGTTAAAAATCGTACCCCAAGCAAAATTAAAAGACAGTTTGTGTCGTAAGTAAACGTAACAATTGTATGGGCTTGGTATCTTATTGATATTCATGACAGTCATCTACAAAGGTAAATTTCTCTGCTATATCAAGTTCTTAGAGGACATAGAGAATTCTTAGAGAACAAGAACCTGAAATAACAATAGATAAAGTTCGGGTTATTTGCAAACATAAGCGATACTTTGAAAAGTGTTAGAATGTATCTCAATACACAAGTATCTATAAAAGAAAGTAAGTCAAGGAGCATCACAATAAATAGCATTTTAATAAATAAATACTACTTTCATCTGCAAACATTCAGAAATGTTAATTGATCGTTCTCGTCAGTTGAAAATGTTTATTTTATAATTCCCCGTTATAAATGCAAAGGAGCTTTTCTCGTTCCATTCGAGGAACCATTTCTTATTTATTATCTTAAAAATTAAAGTCTTCAGTTTTCCTTTGACAATAATAGGCGGTTTACCCCGGGCATTGGATATTAATTTCTTTATCCGTGAGAAATAATATTATTCACTTCACAAAGGTTCTCTGTGGCATTTTTGTAGCTTTTGTTTATTCGTCAAAAGGGTGCAAATTTTCAAAAGGCTCCAGGTATCGATGTCGCCAAATCGTCTACAATTTCTCTTTTTGAAGAGCGACGCTTTAATCTTCTTTTTGCATGACCGAAATTCAATTGGGATATACATCTTAGGGAGCCGCGGGCTATAGATGGAAACTCCTACAAAGGATGTGTGCCTTGCATATTATTTTAAGTAAATTTAAACGGTTTATTTGTTATGTTAAACTTTGTCAAACTCGAATACAATTTGAAGAAAGAATAAATAGGATACAGGTATTTCTTATTCAAATAACATTACATCCCTCTTAGCAACTTATGAAAAAGACTGTTGTAATTTTTAAGGAGGCTTAGTTGTAAATTGCTCTGTGTCAACATTAAAACCACTACCACTCTTATTATAAAGTCGTTGTTTATTTGTGTCTAGCTGTATTCTGATAAGATTAAGATAACGGATCCATTGTGAAGCTGTAAATTGAAACGGTTTAAAAATATTTTCTAGGTGTTTGTACATATATTGTCGAGGTGAAGGGATCCTATCGTATTGTTAATAAATTTGCTTGCAGTATTAATGGTGTGTCCAGATGCTAGAGATTCAGGTGTATGATGCCGACAAAGTGACATCGAACAGGAGTGATTATGGTGATGAACATAGCGTAACAAACGTTTATTTAACTACTGTGTCAGAAAGCAATGGGAATATCTAAATATCAATTTATGTTGTGCATATTCTAGTGATGTTTACAACTTCTGTTATTAAGATAGTTGCAGTACTATTACTAAGCATTTTATGCACATGTTTTAATGCCGTATTCTTACATATTACATAATATTCTCTCATATAACAATTATTTTTATGTTTGATTTCAATTTGTTTACTTTCTATTTAACATTTTTCATTGAGCTGTTCATATTTTTGCATTATTGTTATTTTCTTGTTTGTCTGATTAATATATACTGGTATTCTCATATCTTATAAATATTTTTTTTAATTTATTTAATTTTACCATCGTGTACTTAGTTTAATGGAACTGTTGAACATTGTATTATTGTCTGCTTCAACACAAGATCTTTTAATATATTGAAGCAAGTAATGCATATAGTTTTGTTTACTTTTATTGTATTTGTATGGTAAATAAATAAAATAAAATAAAGTTAAACAGACAAACAAAATCGCGTGGGTAATGAATCTTCCTCTAGTAAATTCTAACGTTTTTACACAAATTTATTTTACTTGAAATACGATATAAAATCGTAATTATTTAAAAAATGCAATAAGAATAATGTTGTGGGAGCGTATTTTGTACTCATTCACAATGGAGCATTTAACAAAGCAAAATATTAAAAATACATTTTACTTCCTCATAAAGAAAGCGAAATAATATTTCGTCTTATTGTTTGTTACGGCTCAGAGCTGAATGTAAAGCCTTTCATTTTATAGGTTCGGGCAAATAATACCATTCAATGTCGTGAAAACCCCTCGGGGAATACTCGCATGGCTTCATGCCTCAAGTAATATTCTGCGTTATTACACTTTTTGCAATTTGTTCATTACAACTGCTACGAGAGGAGTCTGAATAATGGCAAAACGTTTAAATACAAACCCAACCCAACCTTCTTGGTGCATTTTTATTAACAAAATAAACCAAAAATTTGGTTAAGACACTTGATTAGAGCGCGCTCGAATCCTTTTTGTAAAATGCATATTTCGATTTAGATGTTGAACGAATGGCGAATGAAAGATTTATAAAACAGATCTACAGTGCGAATATTAGTAGCAGAGTACTTTGCGTGGAAGACCTAGAAAAACTCTGCAGGAACTGCTCAATTTCTTAACGGAGGCAATGTTAGGAGCCACAATTGTTGTACATGTATGACGAGATGCATGAACGTGGAAGCAAGAATTGTGTGTCAGGATAGAGACAAGATGCGCTCTATTCTTTCTGTATACCTCTATCGAGAAATGGCCTGATATGTATGAAGGATGATGTTGTCGTTGGTGTTTCATGTGTAGTATCAGATAAAAACGTATTTTTTTTACAGTTTATAATTTCTTTGCCAATTTTTCTTTGCCAATGCGGGCATTTTGTTTGCTAGTTTTTTCCTCTTACCACCCCTTTCATAGATCCTGTATATACTATATATCAATCTTGTTTGTTAAATTTTTTGTTATATTTATTGTAATAATTCTAGGGAATAGATGGCAGACGGGGGGAAAATAAAAAATAAAAATTGATCGACCTCCATATGAGTAAACGAAGAATGAGAGAACAGCTTTGAGGACAATAAGTCCTTAAAACTGTTTGGGTATGTGGTGGGACCTTCCCCCCTCTCTTACATTTAAAAAGTATAAGATAAAAAAATTAAATAGTCAGATTAATAACAAAATCACCTTTGATGGTAACTATTTCAGACAATAATCAAATGGTCATACTCGGAGTCAGTCTATCTGACGAACTCAAGATCCTGGGTGCAATCGAGGCCAAGGTGAAGATCGTTTTTAAGAAATTGGGTGTCCATACAGAGCTCGGAGGTTTTTTAATTGTCATCAACTTCTCACGCTCTATAAATCAACACAACTGATATCGGAAGTCATTTCTTCATCTAAAGAATATTCTTGATTCCATCCAGAGGCACACCATCCGATCATTTGATCAATGATCCAGCATTAACAAATAACCTTCAGTAGCTAGAGCACAGGAGAAGAGTAGGAATGATCTGGTTGTTCTAAAGGTACAATCTAAGAAGGTGTTCCTAGGAACTTTCTTTTTTATCTTATACTACACATGAGACACCATGACACCACCATCCGTATGGGTCTGTAACATACTGTATAATTGAACATGTAAATGCTGTGTAGCAGTCGGAGGAGAGATTGAAAACCTGGTTATTCAGTTCTAGTCACGAAACA
>JAPMAF010000807.1:0-12793 GCA_026537445.1 Silvatares holzenthali
AATCGCAGAGCATGCATGAGGAGGTGTATGAATGTGGAATAAGCAAGAGATGTATGTCAGGATAGAATGGTCTGGCGCTCGATCCTCTCTACCTACCCCTTTGGCGAAATGGTGCGATTGTGTAATAATAATAATAAGTACTTTTGATTTTACTTATGTATTTTCGCAGAGATATTCGTGAAACTTATTGTTTGGAGCAATATTGACTGTCAGGGATGCGTAAATATTCTGTTTTTTTTGTGTAAAAATATCCTAATTTCATTTTTCTGTTTTCATATAAGATGAGTGATTGTTAGTCTACAGGAAGAGTTCGAATGGCTCGCGATGTATTTTTGAGCGACCTTCTTGTCGTGAGCGGTAGTTGTATGATTGGCGGTATCCGCCGCGCCTCCATCATGGTCGAATGCCAATTTTCATCAGAAAAATAGTTCTCTCGAACTCCATGGCATACCACGTGCGTTGTTTAATACCTACGACTATTATTTTTGTTATAAATCACAATTCACCCATCTTACTGCTGCGCGGAATTGAATGGAAGGAAAGTATGCTGCTTATTGTATGCAGATGATGCAGTGATAGTGGCAGATAATGAAAGCGATTTACAAGCATTGATAACCAAGGTATATGAGGTTTGCAAGGATAGTGATCTATTAATGAATAGTAGCAAATCAAAAGTAATTGAGAAAGGAGTCGAAGTAACAAAATGTAAAATATATGTGGAGAATGTAGAATTAGAACAATTCGAAGAGTTCTTGCATTTAGGAAGTATGTTCACGAGGGATGGAAGGTGTGAAAGTAATATCGAAAGGTGTGTGAATGCAGGTAATCGAGTAAATAGGGCACTAAACGCTGTAATATCAACACAAAAAACTTTCTATGAGTGCCCAAATGGCAGTACATAGCGGGTGTTGGTGCCAACGTTGATGTATGGAAGCGAAGCTTGGGCATGGCAGAAGAAGAACGAAAGTAGAATAAATGCTGTAGAGATGAGATCTCTTAGAAAAAACTGTGGTAAAACGATGTATGACAGAGTGAGAAACACAGATATAAGAAACGAATGTGGAGCAGGGTCGAGCGTGATTAATGAAATGAAGAAAAATGTATTGAGATGGTTTGGGCATGTAGAGCGAATGGGTGCTGAGAGGCTAGTACGGAAGATTTATGAAGCAAATGTTGAAGGTACGAAAGACAGAGGTCGCCCAAGGAAAACATGGCATGATCAGATCAACCAAATATTGGTGGATGGCTCTGTCTGCAGTCGTAAGAATCGCAGAGTATGCATGAGGAGATGTATGAACGTGGATGAAGCAAGAGATGTATGCCAGGACAGAGTGGTATGGCGCTCGATCCTCTGCCTACTCCTACGGGGAAACGGCGTGATGCTGTATTGTACTGCTGGTCTTCAACCGGTAGAGCACAGAAGAAAGGTGATCTGCTTGTTTTACCGATATTTTCATGGAAGATGATCTCGGGAACTGGCATCACTGATTCCTCAGGCTGCTGTTTTTGGCAGAGTTACGCGTTTTGCAAACGCCCGTCACCACTTCACAGTTGATATTGAGTGCATCAGAACTAACAAATACTCTTCCAAGTCTTTCTCATGTGAGACGGCCCGGCTGTGGAATGACCTTCCGTCATCTGTGTTTCCTCCTATCTATAACATGGTCCTCTACAAGTCCCGCGTTAATTCTACCCTATCCCTAAATCTTCATTATCCTACATAGGGAGCACCGTGGAAGTGGGTCTACAACATCCGTAATCGCTATTTGGGGTGTAGAAAATTTCAGAGCATAGGGTAAATAACAATGGCCCTGAAGATATTTTAAAATTATTAGTGAGTGGATATATATATGTAAGATGATCGTTTCAAAGCATTTAATGGCGACATTCTCATGTGCTCTATATCATGAATAACACTCTGAAGAAATTACTAACAACCACTTATCACATGGCTTTGCCAAACATTCCTCCATGAAAATATTGATGGAACAAACCCAACGTTTCTTCTGTGTTCCAGCAGCTGAAGACCATTCATGAAAGCTGGATTATTTATTAAACAAGCAGTATTTTCTAAGGTTAACCTTTTTCTTCTTTGTATTATAATGCCTAATTTGATTTCGAATATTAGCTATCATTGCCTTAATGGCTGCTGCTTTCAAATGGAATTTAGGGGCTTAGCCAAACCGTTGTCTCAAATTCTTGAACCACGAAATTCTAAGTTCTATCGAGGTCCCTACTGTATATATCAACTTTCTTTTCCTATATCTAATATATTGCACTTTTCATGTCATATTACATCGTTTCTTGAGGTCTGGTGATTTTATTTTCGCACTGTAGGTTTTGTTTTCTTCACAAAATTTTACATTATAACTTACTCGATATATATTAGAGTGATGATCAAATGGTCGATTGAGGAGCAAGGTTTTTTTTTATCTGCATTAATTTACATAAAATCAACTGTTTCAGAATTATAATATTCACCTATTTTTTTCTAATTTAAATACAGTACTACCTTGTTTTTCAATTAATGATAACATGAACCGGAAATGATCCGGAAAATTGAAACTCTTGACGATATTGAAAATAAGCAATAAAATATGTAAAGAACATTTGCCAATTAGCATTTTAATGCAGTACTCCACAGTATAGTATTACGAATTGGAACAAACAATTGTCATTTTATGATGGCCATCGGTTACATCCTATTTAAATCATATTTAAAATAAATTTCAAAATGTATCTTGTTTTTCTAGATTTCCGGTTGATTCGAATTAACCGGAAATCTAGATAAACAAGGTTTCACCGTGATATGAGTCTTTGTGTGTGTGTTCTTGGTTATTGGATACCAATATTTTGATCATAGTCGTTTTTCATGTGTCAAATATTGATAATTCAGCAATATATTTGGGTGGTAACATGGGTAAGATTGCGGTTTATTGAAAATGTTTTATCAAAATAATAATAGATTGTCGAGTAGTGGTTGAGATGAAATATTAATATAACATGTGTTTATTGTATTTTCCTTCATTTTCATTGTTTGATGATAAAGCAGTAGATAGTCATCACTGCTGCATCAATGTTACTGCATATAATGTGTAATAAAGTTATTAATATTTTTCACTGCACACATTATTTATCTCGAATATTTACAGATGTGTGTTTGATAATACAGTACACTCTGTAATTGCAATTTCATACATTATCTTTTGCAGTTACAATTACTGCCTCATAATAATTGAAATTATATATAATTTCTTTGATAATATTAGATTCTCACCAATGAACTTGCAATTTTTTCACATTGGCCATTTCAAACTCAAATATCTCTGATTTAACTGGGAATTTGGAATTCAAATAGATTTTAATTGAAAGCCAAGATATTCCTCTTTCAAAAGTCATTAATTTGTTTAATTTTTATTTTTCTATATGAAATTACAAGTTCATTGGTAAGAACCTAATAGAATTAATGCCTGTAAAATAATAGCTAATTTGTCATTTTCTTTTTTTTACAGCCTTCAAATTTCAAGAGAACCTCCTTAAGACGATGATTCAAATCGAGAACACGTTCTCTGAACTTGGTCGCTCGTGCGATCGCAACTGCCTCATCATCTGCGATCGCGGAGCTATGGATGCAAGCGCTTGTAAACTCATAAATATTTTTTTATACTCTGAAAGATTTTCATATCTTCTTTAATAATAATAATATGTATTTATATAGCACCATTTCGTAGACATAGTCCACCACAACGGCGCTCCAGTTAACATAATTATATAGTATAAGTACATATAATGACAGTATCATTTGTGCAAAAAGGACAATATCTACGGGGCTCTTATTTCATAGATACTAGTTGGTATTGGTCCTCGGCAATGACACATATAGTAATGAGCATATATAGTAATGTGTCTTCAGAAGCCGTCGAAATTCCTTTCATGCCATGTCAGTTTTCCTCGATGTTGGTGATCACCATGGCATATTTTTCCGCCATGGGCCATGTGAAAGAACACCTTCATTTTTCTCACTCGAGTCCAATCCAAATGTTCCTTAATCAGGATGTTTATTTTCTATGCTTTTTGACATTACCCATAAATGACAAATCTTCAAAACTTAATAGTATTTGTCTCCTTATAGCATGTGACCTAAATAAACACATGTTTAGTCTTTAAACACCTGGGGAACACTGTTGATTCTAGGTACTGACAACACCTGTTGATTGCTCATATCCATCCATGGATACAAAATATGTTTCAAATCAACATCTCGGATGCTTATAATTGATTAAATGTATTTGCCTTTGGTTCAACAGATCATATAATTGTATTATTTTTCAGTTATATCCAGAGAGAAATGGGAACAACTGATCGCTGCAAATAATTGGAATAATGTAGAATTGCGGGATAATCGTTACAACCACATTGTGCACATGGTGTCTGCAGCCAATGGAGCTGAGGATTTCTATTCTACAGAGGTATGTATTGAGTCTATTCTCTATCATTTGAAGCTGTGTGGCCTACATGATCATTAATGAAACTTTGCGTGTTTTATTAGGACCACGCATGTCGTTCTGAAGGAGTGGAACTGGCAAGGGAGCTCGACTACAAGGCGGCGGCGGCTTGGGTCGGCCATCCTTACTTCGATGTTATTGATAACACAACAGATTTTGAGTCCAAAATGAAACGTATGATCGCGAGCGTTTGCCAAAAGATAGGGTTGGACACCGGCGATCGGTTGTCATGCAACTCGAGGAAGTTGAAATTCCTCGTCGGGGGACCTCTCCCTTTGGACGATATGTTCCCACCTTTTCAAGACTTCGATGTGGTTCATAATTATCTCCAGAGCAGCGGTGGTAAAACACAAACGCGACTCAGGAAACGCGGACAAAAGGGACATTGGTCATACACTTCTACCATCAGGAAACCTCAACTGAATGGGCAGTCAGTGGAGGTTAAAACACAGCTAACCCACAGGGATTACAACAACTTACTCGCCCAAAAAGATGACTCTCACTTCATCATATACAAGAAACGACGATGCTTCATTATCAATAATCAATATTATCAGTTGGACATCTATACAAAGCCAGGCCATTCTAGGTACACGCTAAAAATTATTTTTCTGATTTAATTGTTATTATTAACTTAATTACAGCGTTTTATAGTAATCGCTTATATTTTTTTCTGTAATTTCTTTCAGATGCCAAGGATTAATGCTTCTAGAAACATACAGTGCTCACAAGAAGAGCCAACTTCTCAATCTTCTTCCTCAATTCCTGAATATAGAGAAAGAAGTCACGGGCAATCCGGATTATTCCATGTTTAATTTATCGTTGATCGAAGATTGGAATACTTCAAAGCAGTTCTGTCATGGCTCTATGGCGAATGGTAACTACCTAAAAAATTAAGAAATGTATTTATTACTGATTATGTAATATTCAACAATCATAATTTATTTAATGTCATATTTTTTCAGATAAGGAGGAGTGCATTCCTAAACAAATATTGCCAAAAATAACAAACGGAACAAACGGTGCCCAAAAATCACTTACAGGCAAAATGATGAATGGGAAATCACAAGAGGATCATTATTATGATGATGATGATGATAATCTCAAGCCACAAACTAACGGGTCATCACACGGCTCATCGAGGACGAGGAATGATGTTTCGATGCAACCGAAAACAAACGGAGTTCATGAGAATGGCGGAAAGAAAGTCATCAATGGAAAAGTTTAGATTATTCATTTTTATTGGGAAACTGTTTAGCGTGTTAAATTGATTGTTCTTTTCAATTATGTAAGCGTCCAGCATACGCATTCTGCTCGTGTTGACTGTATCATCAGTGGATGATCTCAAATCATCTGTCGTATTACTTCTTTGTTACATTTCATTCTTGTACTTAAGTATTTTCATTATATATTCTACTACACTTGCCACCTTGCACATATCAACATGTTTGCATACTGATCCACGTATTTGTGTATTATATAATATGTAATCATCTAAGAAGATCTGTTTCTTTTTGGGGCAAAGAAGTACCTTCAAATGACCTAAGTCATGCTGGAATATATATATGCAGATTTATATATGGAATGTATAAAGGCGTTGGTAATATTAATTTGTACAAATCAAATGGTTATTGAATTTATGTAACTTTTTATATATGATGTATAAAATTCTTTTTTAGTTTTTTTATACATTGAGCGATTATTATATGTATGTATTCTACAATATTTATTTTATTTGAATAATGCCAATATTGTTAACTGTAGAAACATGTTATATTGTGCTTATTTTTGGTGGCAACAGTCTACCAGAAGAGAAAATTAATTTCTCGAATACTTGACTTTAAGGCTTATGGGATGCTATCTCGTGTTATTGGGAGAACTTTTAATACGTTTTATAACATCTGAATAAAAATCAACTCTAATATTTATTATCCCTTTTAATTATCGAATATATACACACTTACAATATGTAACATGAGATGGAAGAGTTTTAAACTAGCAACCTGTTATATAATATTTATTTGTTACTAGTAATAGCAGTGAAGATAATCATTGTAGTGTAACATGTTCTACATAGATCTCCATGTATTTGCGATTTTTCAAATCCGCATTCTGCAAAATCTCTAGATTATGTAGAGAATGTTGTTTTGAAATTCACCAAAATATTATTTTATTTCTAGATATTTTTAGAATGTTTTAATGATTCTCTCGTAGCCATTGTATGTCGCAAATAGTTGATGTACCTGACTATTATATGTATATGTGTCCATTTTTATTTATTATCAATACGCATTTACTGAAAATTTGTCAAATAATTCCTCGAATTGAAATAGTTGATACAATATATTGAAATGAGAGATAACTAGCTGAGTGCTGTCATATTCATCTTAATTCTGCATGTGTACCTGGTCCTGGTTCCTTTGACATAAACCCAGATGAATGGATGTGTGTGTACTTAAAGTAATGTACATAATATTACGTATATAGTTATAATCCAATAAAAGTAATGCAATGAATTATTAAATGTTACCAATATTTTTGGATTTCTGTATATTAGTGAAATATTAGTAAAGTATTTTTTCGATAGTGTTTTTGTCTCGAGATTGAGCGACAGATCTCCGCTTTAGCCCGTCAAGTGTAGGAACATATTGATAGATATTCCAGATACATATTGTATGCGCAATATAATAATCTATTAGTAGTACCGTGTTGTATAGATACTTGGCATTTCCGTTTTTTATTTAATTTTTGAGTATTTCAATAATGTACTGCAACATTTTGGAGTCAGTATATTTTATCACTGATCACGCCACGCGCTATTTGTGTACATACGATTGAATTAATATGCAATGCGTTTAGAAAACGGATGTTTTATTTTGTGATAAAAAAATATTAAATCTTTTAGAAAGGTAGTATCGTGTACTTAATTTAATATCCGAATGAATCTTTAAAAAAACTCGAAGATTTTGATAAGTTCTCTTTTAGTCTTTTTCTAGATATATATTTCATAGTAATAGCACTATCATTGTATCTATTTTGGTAAATTGATGACATGCCAACTAAATTAATCATGCACTCGCAATATAAATAGTGATATACTATTCTCACTTTATAGTAAGACTTTTTTTCTTTACATTAAAATACAAAAGGAGATCTTCTGGCCAAGAATCATACCTTTGAGTCTTATTCTTTAATTATTATCTTTTGATATTTATGTGAATCACATTTGGCATAATTTCTACTAAATATTATGGGAGGGTATTTCTCTGCAAGGTAGCAAACAATGATAGTGTTATTAGACACTTAATAGTCACAGTTTATTGTAAATCATTGTATTATAGTGATATAAGTTTGAAAATGTAACTGAAAGTTCGATATATATCGATACAATATCACAAAACACCTAATAAAAATGCTAAATCTAAATTATTTGCTCATCATCTTTTATTTGCCTTTTATTTTTCCATCAAATCAGCATGTTTCCATAATAAAATTTGATATAGTGACTTTAGAATGTTTATTTTGTCAGTACACTCTCGAATTAGATTTAAATACTCTAGATATATAAAACCACTTTTGCAGAAGTGATAAAGTCAAATATGAAAATGTTAAGGCAATTCCTAAAATTATTCGGACTAAAGAGGACCAACATGTGTGGACCAGGTAAGTATTCTGATTTTTAAGTGGGGTCGATCAAATTATTTCATATGTGAGGTTGTGGTCAAAAAATACAACGAATGATTTTTTGATGCTATATCTATTTGAATTGTAAGTCTGATTACCTAATCCTTTAAAAAAGTTAATGTCAAGTTTAAACAAGTTATCACTTGCCAGTTGGTTTCCATAGCCAGAAGTGCGAAGTCATGTTTACCAGTCCTGTTGTGCATTGTAAATTTCAAACAACATGTAACATTTAAGTTTTGTTTTATATTGCAAAAAAATTTTAAAAAAGCTTGAGCAATATTTAAATCTGTGTATGGTGATAATGTGGTGATTCCGAAGACTGTTTACAAGTAGCATGAGAGATTTGAAAGTGGAAATGAGTTGGTTTAAGACAAGCAACGATTGAGAAGTCCTTCATACTCAAATCATATGAAAAGTGGCAAAAATGGTTTGTTCAAACAGATAAGATAATAAGATAATTTGCAAATGAGAAATGATTGGAAGATTTGTCCCCGGACTTTTGACTGATGATCAGAAGGAAAACTGTGTTAGTTTGCGATTATTCTTTTAATACAGATCTGGACTTCAGTCAACATTATAACTGAAGATGAAAGTTGGGTATATATAGCTATGACCCTGAGATGAAAAATTAGAGTTCTCAATAGAAAACGAGTGGCTCTCTTTGCCTTCAAGACATGCCGGACAAACTCAGTTTTCTTTTATAGTTCTTACTCTTGCATAGCACAATCAGTTTGTTCCAGGGAGAACTGTAGACGTTACAAGGATGTACTTTGTTTGTGAAACAAAGTACTGAAAAAAGGACCAGAAAAATTGGTCAATGGCTTCCTTTTTTATCACAAATGTGGCCGCGTCACACCTTGCTTCTGGTCCTAGTTTATAAAACGTTTTGACACCATTTTCGACATTAAAAGGTCCACAACGGAGCAGCTTTAAGTTCCTTTTGAAAGAAGTCTTTCGAAAAATCCAATTGTGGAATCAACATTGGTACTGATTGCATGATTGATGCATTGCTAAGCAAGGCTAACTTAATAGTATTAATCCAAATTTTATGTAAGCTTATTACTTTGTTTATAATAAAATTAGTCATCTTATTTTTTGACTCATTATATAAGATCCTATTTTTTCTTACACAGTGTTAAGATAAGGGCCTAGTTGTACCTAACAATGTAATATTTACAAGGTAAGGTTTTTACCCTCAACCCTCGACCAGAAATGGTTTCAATAAGTAAACATTTTCTGTTTGTAACAATTTTTTTTATTTTTACATTATACCTCATAAGAAGAATCAAAGTAAATTAGCATTGGTCTTTTTGAAGAATTTTTTGACCTTTTTACCAGGGACCAAACCTTGCGTCAGTCCAGGCCGCTTTCTTTTAGCAGTCGGCTGGTTCTCCCACTTGCCTTCTGTATCCTCGGGCGGAGTGTCATCTGCTGCATTCAATCCTCCTGTTTGATTGATTTTAGCACTTTGACTTGTCACATTCTCACCTAATGATTGCACCTAAAAATTTGCTTATTATTTTGAATCCATGTTAAATTAATAAAATTAGACAAAACCATATTAATACTAACACAAAAAGGATCATGTAAGGTTTATGTGGGTGTTTTATATACATTGTTAGGATGACAATTTTAATTAATCAAAGGGTTGAGAATAAATTGTTTTTTTTTTGCACCATAAATCTAAGTGATGCTTCATTTTTATATGAAGTGACTATATATGAGTCAGTGGCAAACCTTCCAGTAAAAGGAACCTTGGAAAAGCCGGAATTGCTTGAGATGTTTATATTATTAATTTGTAAGCCCGGGCAGGACTGTAAAAAATCAATAATATATTGAATATATCTCAGAGTAACCTCGGCTTTTGGGCTTCTATGGAAGGCAAACCACTAGTATGGGTATAAGGTAAACTTGGTTTGATTAAACCTTTCAGAAAATCTATCGAAGTAATGACAGGGCCATTAAAATTTCTCATTATAAACTATTGTCCGATCTTTTGATTTCATTGGTAAAATAGTTTTTGGCATGCTCGCCCAACACATGGACTATCTAAGCTCTTGGCCCAATAGTCCACAGTTCTATTTCAGGTAGATGACTTTATGATGATAGGATTAATGTAGATATGAAAGGTGAAGAATCAAGAATGCTGAAGGAGCACTTCTGATATGGAAGACAATGTATCTTCAGATAATACAACAGAATATTCAAAGATTTCATCATTTTTACGTTATTACCTGATTTTCCGATTCAGCTCCATCTTTGCTCGTTTGCAGATCGGTATCGTGAGCAAATGTGCAGTTGTGCCCAAAATGGCATCGTCCCTTCCGATAATTCCAGCATATCTTCTTTCCATTTATCATTTCCACTTTGCCTTTGGTCGGCACCTAAACATTCAAAGCCTATGTACTTCACGATAGTATGATCAAAGAGAGTTTGTATTAGCGGGACTTGTAGCAATTTAAAATATTTTATTTGTAAAGACACAATCGACCAACAGAGCACCCTAGGTCAGACACTGAATTGAATAATATCAAAAATGCACTTTCAATGCAAGGATTCAATGAGAAAAATTATAAAAATAATTATATTTACTTTAAGACTAACAACATCGGAAAACTACATCATCCTGACGCAGTATCATTTCATATTGAACATCAAGTAAAATGAAATTGTTTCACCACATGGATAACTTGTATAGTGTCGTTTTCGTGAGAAAATCACCTCAAGGGCGCTGCACATAATTTTCTCTTCAGGGAATGTGTGTTTTTAATCGGCCTGTAAAAATCATCTCAGACGGACTGCTTCGCACTGACGCTGGGAGAGCATTCCAGGCCTTTGGCCCTGCCACCGAGAATGTTCGCTACGCAAAGGTTGTTTTGTTGTCTCTTTTTCGTTCCATTACCTTTCCCGCTGCCATTGAGGCCGACCTGAGCGTGCACCGTCGGTCATTCAGAGAATCGGAACACATAATTCATTGAGATACAGTGGCGCCACGCCATGCATGCATTTGTACATCAACCAGCACACCTTATACACAACTCTTGCCGGAAAACGAAGCCAGTGCAAATCACGAAGCAGAGATGTTATGAGTGTATTTCAAAATACCATAGATTATTATAGCCGCCGCATTATAAACAGATTGAAGTCTGTTCAATTTGTATTGTGGTAATCCAATGTAGATACCGTTACAGTGATTCACACGCGACACCACAAACGCATCGACCAAAAGTCGAGTAACCTCCGCCTGTAAATATTTGCGTATACCTTTAATTTGCCTAAGCTGATTAATTAAGTGTAAAGAAATATAAAAACATCAATTGTAAAGATAACCTGTACCATCTTAACGTGTTTTTCTAAAATGGCCTTCTTCGCATTTTCCGCTTCAACAAAAGGGTTTGAAAACACTGAATTCTTGGTCGAAGATCCATCAAAACTCGGTTTAGGAAGTTTTATAGTTTCACCATGGCTGCAACAAGCATAAATCAATAACGCAGATTCTTTTTGAATTAAATATGAATAATGTTATCAGTTTAACCGCATACTTTTCTTCGGTGAAAGCTTCTTCATTTTCACTTTTTTCGGCATCAGATTCACCAGACGATGTCCCGTAATCAGCCACGAGCGAATTCATAATTATAAAATATAACCCTGTTCCTAGAACTCCAGTAAGAATGCCTAAATTTCCACCTTTAATTTCACATTTCCCTTGTTATTTATCAGTTCCTTAATTACTATTCAAATAATGCTAAAACTAATTTCGACGGCACCGAGACAACATATAGAAAATGACAATCATGCAAAACTTGAAAAACCTTAAAATATAATAACGAACTTATGCGCATGCGTAAGCGTAATGTGAAAAGAAAAAAGACGGAATCGATATGTAAGGAATTTGAAAATGGGGTTAGTTTTAATATTAATACATTTCCAATACAATTATGGCATTCAACATGTATATTATTATTTTTTAAACACTGAGCATGTTCTAAGCCAATTAACAATTCAGATTGTCAGGTGGTTTATAATTTTGATATATTACAAAAAATTAAATTTTTATATGGTTTCACTTCATAAATTTAGATAAGACATGTACATTGTATTTATTGAGACTTAACAAAGATGATATATTATTTGGAAGTTCAACAAGACATTTAATCAATTTCGACATTTGACTTGCTATATAGATGGATTTGACAGAATAAAAAATCCAATAGAAATGAGATCCTAAGTGGTAGGATAAGAAAAGCAAAATTGTCATTTAAAAGTAAAAATCAAAAACTGAATGAAAGTTGAATGTTTGAGATGGTTCGGATACGTCGAGCGAATAAAGAATAAGAGAATGATAAAACAAATCTGTGGGGCGAATATGCTTCATAGAACGGTGTAGAGAAGATCTAGAAGAACATGACAGAAGCGTATTTTCTAACTTTTTAACGAAGGTAATATTACGAGTCTCATCAACTATTGTGCGTCTATGAAGAAATGCATGAATGTGGAGGAAGCAAGAAATATTCGCATATATACGCATTTATTTATTTATTTATTTAACAGTACATTGTACCAAATACAAGAATAAAAGAAATAATAAACAAGAAAAATAAGTA
>JAPMAF010000808.1:0-12788 GCA_026537445.1 Silvatares holzenthali
GGCCTAGGTTTGATCCTTGGGGAACACCTGAGTAAACGGGAAATATTGGAGATTCACAACCTTCATAGTCAACAAATAGCTGACGATTGCGCAGGTATGATGCAAAAAAGCTTATTAAGGTTGAAGATGCTCCAAATCGAAATAACTTGAGTAACAGTAGATCGTGGTCAACACGATCGAATGCCTTTGTCATATCCAACTTGTGTAGAAATATCTAAAGAACGGTCAATGTAATTTCCAAATACAACAAAGTTGGTGACCGTTGAGCGACCACGACGGAATCCGTGTTGTTCGTCTACCAGTTTAGAATCAACATGACGAGTTATTTGGTGGTGGATTAAAGATTTGAAAATTTTGGCAGGTGCAAACAGAATCAATATTGGCCGACAGTTTATGATTTCAGTCAAATCTCCCTTCTTATGGACAGGTTTAAATTCTAGATTCAGCCCATTCGACAGGGAAATCTGAGTTAGATATGCTTAAGTTAAATAGAAATGCCAGCGGCGGGGATAGAATTTCAGAGCACCCTTTTATAATTGATGACGGAATACCATCTGGACCGATAGCTGATTTTGGAGGAAGTCTAGATATGGAACGACAGACTTCAGAGGCTGTAATATCAGAAAGATCTAGATTGACCACAGAGGAATTTCGGAGAGGATCAGTAATGGAAGGATCGAGTATAGGACGAGTAGGAGAGTATATAGAACCAAAGTAGCGTGCAAAGCCGTCTGTAATAGGCTGCCGACCAGTCAATGAGCCACTTTCATCGACCATAGATAGTTGTATGGAATGTTCCTTTCGATTGCTGCGAATATAGTTCCGAAATGACTTGGGTCTATCAATCAAATCTACTTCGACCTCAGCAAGATAAGCTTCCCGATCCAGCTTTATTTGCGATTTGGCAAGATTCACTTCTTCAACCCGTACCGTACAAGGAGCAGCATGCAGTTAAATAAACAATGAATGCGTTCAGCAGTATTATGTCAGAATTGCACAATATAATATTTAACAAAATGTAGCAAAAGTTTTTATTAGTAGATTACCTTCCTTGTATAATATTTATGAAGTTGAGTTTGACCACCGTTTCGCCTCCACAAACACAAGACTTTGATTTTAGGGCTATACGTCATATTTACCAGGCGCTCATACCACCATCTCTCCACAATGGAACCTGAGAAAAAATTATAAAGAATATAGTAAGAAAATTTACAGTTAAAATATATTCAGCAACCATACTTTAATCAAAAACCACCTTGGGTAGTTCTTAAAACTAAACCGTCATCCCTCACTTCCATAAATCTGAGTTCTCCCGTAGCGTCAGTACCTTGGTGCACTGTGAAGGACTGTCTATGTAGTAACCTTGATCCTAAAGGTTTTAGATCAATGTCATTACCATGCTGAAACCAATATTTGAAAATAAAACAACTTTCCGAATACAATTATTAGTAGATTTTGACCAAAACAATTTCATCACTCTTACCAAGTTGCCGATTTGATCCAAGAGTTGATTGACCTCTTGGCTGTATACCAAACCTATGTGACTCTTTGCCAAAAGTCTCCTGACTTTATTTCTAATATGGCTGGGTTCACATCCGAGCATGACTAAAGATGCTGCCAAATTATAGAGTGCTGTCGATAATAATCTGTCTTCTTCATGTTCTAACCGTTTACGCTCCGTATCACTGAGACATTTATATCGTTCCATCATCTCACCTGGACCCTACAAAAACAAAACATGGCAACTACTATTTGAATATTTCGCACAAACCACATAATTCACTTATTAAATAATGATACTATTAATTAACCTGATCCATTCCAATCATATCTCTCTCCTGGCTGACTGCATCCAAAAATGCATCTTCCCAAAATTGCATCTGATCCCACAGAGTTGATCTTTCTTTTCCTGCAATTGATAAACAACTCTTTGATACCTGAATGCTCCGAAGTGAACGTAAACTAATATTCCGAATTTAATGTATAAATTGAAACCTATCAAGCCTTGGAACAAATATGTCCTGCCGCTGTCAGGGGATGGCGTGGGTGAAGTGTTAACAATATGGCCTCCCGTATAACGAAAACCTGTACTCAGAGAAGATTTGGAAGACCAAACACTCGGTGTTCTCTGTTTTGCAGCACGAGGAAACTATAACAACATCGGGTTAAAATTAAAAACCAACAAATTAAAAAAAATAACAAATTGAAAAAAAATATGATACACATGATAGTAGTAAATTTATACAAGCCATTCATTGCTATTTTATGTAAAAAATTTACATTACATTTTTTAAGTAAAACACTCATCTAAAAACGTTTCATATATTTCAAAAGTGCACATCACATAAAAATACAATAAAATATGGTTCATTACATAATTCAATACGAATTAAAAATAGATAATACTGAGTAATAAAATAAACATAAAATATTCCAACACTATCAAATTTTTGAACATGTATTAAATAATTGATATCAAAAGAAATAGTATGTCTGCACAGAACATTAAAATAAAAGTCTGATGTAGCGATTCCTAGTTGCTTATCTATATCAAATTAAGGGTAAATTTTTCAATCATGAGAAACTTTTTTATCTGTCGAATAAGTGCATTCTATATTTCAATGTCGTTTGCTATATTGAAAAAATAGAATGCACTTATTCGACAAACAAAAATATCTGGTAATTGAAAAATCGACTCTAAATATATTTTAAATGAACCATGTTATACAGTATTTTCTTCTATATCACTAAATCAAATTTCTAACACGTAATTATGCAAGATCTATAAATAAATCATAAATATTTATACAAAACCCAATTAAAGAACAGAGAGAAAAATAGTTACAATGCAATTTCATTTGATTTGGCAGATAAAAAAAAATATCAAACTTATTTTTGACTCCAGTGTAGAATAGTAGTGTAATGCTATTTGATGTCTGTATATATTTAAAAAAATATGTGTTTAAAAAATAATAATATTTCACACATTGATATATTAAAGCGTGACAAATAAATAATTTCCCAACATTAGTAGGTGTAAACCTATGAAAAATGTTACTTATATTTGTTACGTATATATTATGTTTGATGTTTGGAAAGAAAAAATATTACATGTAAATTATTTACACTATAGAATAAGAGAGTACATAAATACTGATTTGCATCATCATCCTGTGTAGAATGAAGTGATTCCATAATTACTAAAATGAAATATTTCATACATATACTATTTATGTACCACTGTGATGCAAGCGAATGTGATGAATGCGTCTGTAAATATAATATGGAGCGTTACGGTAACTTAGTGTACTACTTACATTAGACTGTTGAACTTCAGTATCGGACACAGTCGACCTAAAGGACGCCCGATGGTTGGCAAAGGCATTGGGATGATTGGTCGTAATGGAACCAGTCTCGGCCAATGAAGAATCAGAGCCGTGCAGAGTACCCTAACCCACAAACACACAACTAGACAACACATTCTACTAAAGGGCAAATGCACACATGCATCACTTCATCGGACAAGGCAAAGCAGAATATACGAGACATTTTCTCAGTTCGCAAAACTATCTTGTGCAACATATCATATTAAAAACAATGTCATTTTGGTGAACCCATTTTATTTCAGGCGATTTCGTCACACCTTATTCTTTCCTTACACTTCCCGATACTATACAGGAGTAGGTCAGTATTCAATGTATTTACTCTGCAAGATCTCGCCGACTGACTTAGATTTAAAAACATATATATGTATTTACGCGTAATTAATATTCCAATTCAATAATGTTAATAAGACAATATTGAAGACTTCAAAAACTAACAAAAAGAACATTATATAAATGGATAAACACACAATGCAACGGGAGAAAGGAGCGATGATAAGATGTAAAATCACAAATCGACGATTAAACAGTAGCGAAACTACACAACAGTTTAAAGCAAACAAACGCAGTATAACATTATAACTTTACGGTTATCAAAGATTCTTTACTCTAATTCAAGGTAGGGAATCAACCACAAGTCAACCACAAAGATTTATATTTATGTCACACATATTTTTCTTACTTATCAATTATGTATCTATTATATTTAAAGTGTGCAATGAGAGTGTATTGTATTTTAAATGTGTTCAGATGCTCTCACCTCAGATTCGAAAGATGTTAGTTTACTCAGTAGCATGTTTCTCTTCTGATTAAGAATGTCTTTAAACATATCAGCAGTGCTCTGAGAATCGGGAGGTTCAGTATCTGGTTCTGAATACTTCAATGTGGGAGGCTCTAAAATTAAATATGTTTGATTATCTTCTAAATTGTAATCTTTATAATTATTTTCAATGGAGGAAATTGTGATATTAAATTATTAGGTACCGTTTTGAGAATTTTTCCTTGACGATGGGGATGATGATGGACTCATCAACGATCCAACATTATCTTTGCTCCCAAACGGACTGAATCCACGAGTCAACTGCAACGTATTATCTCCACCGTGGCATGGCTCCTCCACAGAAATGATTTCTTTCGTCCAAAAGTGTGTGTGCGCAATTTCCGTTAGTTGAAAAACGGAAGCCATCCCACCCAATCCGAAATTGGAAAAAGTCACCTCTAAACCGTGAATAACTGCCAATATGACTTTGAGGATTCCTTTCCAAACATTCTTTGATACGCAAACATCCTCGATGTGGTCATCGGGAGATATCTTTTTGTTCAAAGTTTTATTCAATTTGCTTAAAACTAAATTCCTATAAGATTCATCTTCCATTAATTTCTTCAGTCTGTTCAGTTTCAACCAGCCGACACCTTCGCCATCTAAAACTTGAGTAATGACCTGGAAAAATTCCACACATTAACAACACTTTTCAATAATCATTTAAATTTAATATTCATTAATGAAAAGTCAACCTTGACACATTAAGCATGAGACTATTATATAAATATTGCATGAAATATTTAAATTATTCCCTATTTCAACTCACATCATTGAGGAAATTTTGATTTTCAGTATTGGTATTTGTTCTATCATGGGGGGATCTATGAGGATCATCTTGTTGTGACGCTGTAGTGTGTTTGATGAGAGGTGATCTCTGCACCAATCCTTTAGCACCTTGAGGAAAGGGACCAAAAGACTGAGAAGTACCCGGGGGACCCGCTTTACTCGCTTGTTGGACTTGCGCTGGAGGCTTAGGTTGCTGCGGTTGTTGGGGTTGCTTCACATTTTTACCTATAAAAATACAATATGATCTCATAAATAATTCAATGAAAAATTATGTTTATGTGCAAATAATTCAATATTTATTGCACCTACCTTTACTACCGAAGAAGTCACTGAATATACTGGAAGTAGATGCAGCTATACCATTCAGGTCTGAACTGATGTTGGAAAAAAAATCTCTATGAGTTGCCGTGATGATGTTAGTTGTTTGTACGGTTGTTTGTGATGAATCCCTTCTACTACCTGGGGGACTACCACTACTCCAGGAATCAGTCTAGAATAGAATCACCGAGTGAATACCTACATTTATTGCACAAATTACGTATTGATATTGATTATAAATAAAAATTGATAAAAGACTTGCCTTCAATAATCCTTTCTTTGTGGCAACTTCCTTGGCACTCTTAGTTAAATCATCCAATGTTGACTTTCCAACATATGTTAAATCTTCGAACGTATTTTTACTGACACCAGCTGCAGTTTTACTTGCTTCCAGAGCACTCTTAGAGGCCACTTGCATATTTTTGGAAGCTTCTTCAGCCACTTTTTTAGCTTGAACAGTCAGCTGTAAATTTCAAAAAACAATAAGTCAATAATTCAGTGTTACTTTTTCAGTTTCACCAAATTAAATGTTTTTTTTACCTTATCCATGTGCGCAAGAAGTCCTTCCTGGCTGCTTTGCCTATTGACTAATTCTTTAGCTTGCGATGTAAATTGCTCGAAGATGGAACCTTGAGAACCCTGCCTCGTGACACCCGCCGGATGCCCTGAAGCGGTGACTGATGCACCAGAAATACTGCCAGTTTGACTCGTAGATCCAAATGATCCAGTTCTAGCTAGCACATTTCCCACATTCGCCTGTTTGAAAAAAAATGATTTTATCAACAAAATATTCTCCGTATTCATTACAATTCATAATAAGTGTATCGGCACTTTATCCTGCTTACAGTTGGAGAAGGTTTGGCACCCCTGAGCGATCCTCTCTGAGACAGTCCGTGGCTCCTGTGGCTCGGTGTAGATGGCCAGTCAGAATCACTGGTGCTCGCACTGTCCTGCTTGGGTGGTGATGCCTGTGACTGAGAGGTTTGTCCACTGACTATCGTCTTGGGTGTTATTGTAGAATTAGAATCAGATTCATTCTCCATACTTCCACTACGATCTTTCATCTAGAAATGTACAAATTATAGACTTAAATATAACAACACCTAGCACTATAAGATGTTTATTGTCATATTCGATTTCCTCATCACTTAAGAGAAATCAATGTTAACCTAAGATTTCTTCAACTAATATGGACATTTTAGTTGTTTTAGTTTAGTAGGATAAATTACTATTTGCTTAAAAAAATCAGTAGAAATACCATAAGGCATTCAAAATAGAACATAATTTTAATTTATAAAGGGTGGGTTTTATAAATACTTACAGGCTTTCTTACGCTTGGACTGTCTTTGACAACTCTACTGGTTTCTTCCGTGTGTTGTTGATCATCACCATGATTATCATCTGAAACATCACTTCGATCAGAGCTGGACGGTGTCGGAGAAGGAGAACGAGATGGATGTGGTGAGGCTGCAACACCTTGACTTGTTGGATACAACAAACTCAAAGGAGGATGATAAACCTGAAAATATGACATTACCGCAACCACAGTATTAGGAAAAAAATATAATCAATTTATGTTACAATCAATAAACATACCGTTTTAGGATCCAGTGATGATGACAATGTCATTGGTGTTGTTGATTGGACTACTGCACCGTACACTTCTCCTAAGCCGTGAGGTACTTGACCAGTTAGAAAACCTAAAAACAATGTCGAATTTGATCCAGATTTAAAATCATACATGAAATAAACAACTATTGAAAGTGTGGAGATTTAAGAGAAAATCTTACTTGGAGAAAAGTCAGACGATGCCATTTCAGAAACAAAGTCACTCAGAGAAGAGTATGATGAACTTGTACTTTCAGCTCCTTCAGAATCTGAACCGCTTTCATCTTGAAAGAAAAATAATAAGTTAGATTTAAGCACAAAATTAGAAACAAAATTAGAATTCTGAAATTCTATTACCTGTCGGTTGATGCTCTTGCCTCTGTAAACATCTGAGAGCGCCATTCAGTGAGCTACCGTCGTCCCACACTGGGAACCTTATCGGCTCTAAGGCATTGGCAAACCATTTGGGTTTATCTCCGATCTGGTGAGGGTCAAATACTCCAGTGTGCACCCTGAGAAAAGCGACGTTGCTCGGAGTTAAGGACCACTCTGCCAAAAATTCTACGGCCTGAGAAAAAAAGTTTTTTTAATTCACTTTCATTAAAACTTATAAAAGCAAATCTGTTAAATATACCAAACTCACCTGCGTCCGAGCAAATTTATTTAGGAAATGTGTTGTTCTCGGTCTAGATCTTAAAAAGCTATTAATTTGAAAAGCTACTACAGGTCGTGGATATAGCCTTAGCGTTCTCGTGTGCTCCGTGAAGTTAGCTAACAAATTTTGGGAGTTGAAAAATCGCACCTAGAAATAAATCAATCAATATCAAAATTATTATTAATAAAAATTTTACAATATTTCAAAATAGTGCACTTCAACCCCGTCGGGACACTTTTATTTATATAAAAATGTATATAATCTACTGTATATATTATATTTTTTAATAAACGATTACCATTGCAACTCGTGTCGCGACATCTACAGAATCAACATCATTTCCATATATTAGAGGATTGAATCCAGAGAAACCTTGACCCTGTGAAATTGATAATCTCCCGCTACCGGCTCCAGGAGTCGGCGGACTCGATACAGATGGCCTGTGAGCACTTCCCAAGCCAGAAATGGAAGATTTACGCTCGGACGCTGATGCACGATGAGATGGTGAAGTATTAGCTGACGATTCAGCGCTGTGATGACGAGCACTCTGGACACTACAAAAGTTCAATTTGTCATGTTTGATTGCTAAAATTGCAAAACACTTCATAATGTTGTATGTTAATATCTATAATCTTACGTGAGGGTAGCCCCACCAACATTGTCCCTTTTAGATGGTAGAAGAGTTGCAGTTCCAGCAGGAGTTTGATTACCACCATTCACATTCATGCTGCTTAGAGCCTGACAAATACACATAAGGTATTAGAATTTGGAAACGAAACATAATTCAACTACAATCTATGTGTGCATATTTTTTTAAAAAATAACTACTCTAAAATAATCACTAGTTGCTGGTAAAACTCATTATATTATCTTGCGTAGAAGTATATCTAGATACAAATCTAAAAAAAATTTTTGTTACACAACAGAATCAAGTAAAAGTTTGGTATTCAATTATAACTATAGGTGGAACAAATTGAAGATGATAAGAAATAGTATTTGCACCAACAAAATATTCTGCGCAATCAAATCTCACTAATTATGATATTTATTGGAAACTCTCTATAACACATTCAATCAAGTTCCCTTTTCTTTAGTGTCAAATTATTGAGGTTCAATTGCCATGTTTCAATGAATGATCTAATCATATTTGCATTGTAATTTACTTTTCAATCATATAAATACTTTATATAAAATTAAATAAAAACATAATAAACCATTCAACAACACAAGACACAAAATTCAAATGAGAGAAATATCTTGAAGTAAAAAGAGTAAACAGAATAATCAGAGATAGATGTAACAAGAAGATATTATCTATCATTTGAAAAGGCTAAAATGTATGTAGAATTGATAATTACAGTGGAGCCAACCTGATCCATCAATTGCATTGCCTAAAGTTGAAAAAGAGAGAAAATGTTTAATCAATGATAGTGCCAGAAATAAAAAAATATTGTTATAATAAAATAGATTGCATTGTATGTTTTGAATGTGCCAAATATAAAATATATAAAAGACAAAAATAAGTATGCAAGAAAATAAATGCTGAATATTATTTATGTGAAATAATAGTATTTAAAACAATACTTCTGCATTCAATGATCTATAAATAAAGTGTGTAATAATTAGAGTAAATAGAGAAGAAAATTGAAAATGTCAATAGTACAAAGGGATTTAAAATAAAACACATACACATAGTACAAACTCAGATATTATTAAATAAATCATTGCAGGTTAATAGTGTTTTAGCTTACCTGTTTTAAATGATTTTTTAAAATAGTTCCTTCGGGTTCTGGTAAACTAGGCAAGTCTTGATCGTTTCCTGTTGGTGGAGTCAGTTTATTAGAGTCTAAATCAATCATCCAGATGTCATCAGGTAACCTAAAATGAAAAAGAAATATATTGACTAAGGGTTGGAAAATTAATCATAATACTACGGTCAAATTCTAATATTCAATTTGTGTGAATCAAATTGTATAAAACAGTACTTTTTATTAATTATAGAATCAGATCGTTCTTGAATATCGTTGTATCAGAAATTTATTGGAGAGATTCTCTGTTTGAAATATTTAGGCAATATTTGATAGTTTAAACAAATATTCACATTAATAGAATCAATAAGTTATCCAAGAGCGACAGAATGGCAGTGCATAACGGAGTGTTGGTGCCATGTTGATGTACGAAAATGAAGCTGAGACATGGCAGAGGTGTGGCAAAAGTATAAAATTAATGTAATGAACCAATAGATTAAGATAAGAAATGAGAAATACCCTAATTTACAATAAATTTCTTTAGACTAATATTAAAAATTAGAGACAAATATCAACTTTCTAATACATAATCTTAGATTCTGATTAGAAAACACTAATGAACTGATTTAAAAGTGACCAACAATTTGCATAGACCACATGATTCAGTAATTGTTATTCCTTTTATTAAAGAACCGTAATAGTATTAAGCCATAGATGTCTATCTGACAAGTGTCCTCGACATGCTTAGTTTATTAGAATACTAGTGATGTTAAAGAACTAGCAATTAATTAAAATGCTAATTAAGATTTGTAAAGAAGAGGTAAGTAGGAACGTGAATTACTTATCAACATGGAATGGAATGTATGGAATCACATATATTTGGTACATATGATACAAACAAAATTGTTGTGCTTTTAGTTATAATTCTTACCTAAAATTCTTTTTGTACATCAAAAAGCTCGCTGGAATTCCAATAACAAATGGTGTAGGAGCAAGTAACAGTTGTTCCGCACAGCTCATGCAAGTTGGAAGAAGTGGTATCACAGGAAACATGTACTCCAATGGATATATCATGGTCACGAAGGCCATTACAGACATTGACAGTGCGTTATAATCTCTGGATTGCAAAACCAGCTTGTTCTCCAGTAGGATCAGCGTTAATACTTTCAAACATGTTTCCACTCCTTTGAATGGAAAAAAAGAATTAACCATAGAAGTATATAGAGAACTCTTACACATTTAATAAACTATTTTATTTTTTGACTACATTCATTTTTTTAGTGCTACGCATTTCAAACCTTTGTGACCCATTCTCAAGAACTTATTATGAGTTTTGACAAAAGATAAAATAGTTTATTTTTTTATATTTATTACCACAACCACCAATAAAATCTAACAAATAAGACATTTAATATTGCAATTCAAATTCAATTTATTTATATTTCATTATGTTAACACTGTTATCTAATTTCCATATATTTTCTTCAAAATATATCAAATCTTTGGCAATATTAATATATATGCTATCTGAAAGCAATATTTTTTTTTCAGCTTCATGTTTTTCATTTCCTAAGACTATGTCTAAGATAGATGGTTTTCCAAAATTATGTTTTTAAATCTTCTTTATTCCCCTAGACCCAATGTATCTCAAACGGTCTCTTTTCTTTTAGTAAAACTATCTAAAGTATTTATATTTACAAGAAAACAATATTAAAACATTTACCTAATAGTTCTAGTGGTAAATGAAGTGGAAAATCGACCAGAGTGAATCTCGTATGATCCGGTAGTGCAAAAGTGAGTGGATCGTGAACTGTGGGAGATAAAACTTCCACTTCTATTCTGGTCTTCCCAGGAATAGGAACAGGAGCAGATAGTAACCTCAATATCCATGTTTCTATTTCTCTTACATCATGAATTACAATACTGGGTGTACTGTCATAAGATTGGCCAGTAAGAACAGACCAGACCGTATCTCTGAAATATTTTATAAAACATTTTATTTAGCTTGATTGCTTACTAGGAAAGCAATAAAAAACATTTGTGAAATTTCAATAAAAAAACCAAGAAAGGTAGCATCAAAGTTGTTTACGTGAAATATTTCTAAAATGCTTGTTTTGAAAAATTCCTGTATTCAATATTTGAAATATGAACATACTTTTAAAGTATGAAACTCAGAAGATATGAAATTCTTTCCATAAATTCCAAGTTATATGTGATTGTTATAAAAATTTGTTTATGTTGTAATTTAAAATATGCCTTACAAAATATTTTCTTGTTATTTTACAGATTGTGGAGATCTTCGAGATCTTAGTTATGACCTAATGAGGAACATAACTCGTTTGAACTTCCCCAGTTTTCTAAAATCTTTGAATTCTTCATTCATCTCACTCATCAGATGCTTGCTAAATATGTATGTTTGTCAACTGTTTTACTTTGTTGGGCCACTGAACTGGAATCCAACCTCTTGTTCATTCTCCAGGAACATTTCCAGTTATTTAGTATCTCTCTAAATTATTTGTATCATATGAATTTAGGGGAAGTAAAAATAAAGAAGCACTAATGATGTTTGCCTTGTATGGAAATATGGTTGTAAAGTTAAAATGTTACACATACCTTCCTGTCTGTCTAGAGGCGCCCACTCTTTTAGGACTTGAAGATTCATTGCAGGCATCTATTAACTTCTTTAGAATAAAAAGGCACTCACGAAATATGGAGAAAAATGGATGATGCGATAGAAGACACAACGATGTTAATGAGTGATTTCTAATTCTCTGCAACAAACACAACAATTGAAATAAATGCCATGAAGACATTGATATATCATTAGCATAAAAAATAAGTGTTACTTGTCTCTTCCTGGAAGCCCGAGGACTCGGGGAATGGCTGCCGCCGCTCTCAGAGTCTGGTGCCGGTATTATACCCAAACGAGGGGCCCCCGAGATCATCTGAGGAGTATCAGAGCCTCTGCGACCCCCTCCACTGAAACATTCCCTATCAGAATCACTAGGCGCCACATTGCTACTCCTATAGTCACTGAAACAAACACCAATCGAACCAAATCAGACAGAAATCAAACATGCATTCTGAATAATCTAAAACTCGATAATTGCAAAGGACAAATTAAAGAGGATAAAACACTGAACTGACTGAACAAAAAACTATATTGAACTGGATTTGCAACAGTAGTTATACAAAAAAATTACACAAATGATCTCCATAACCGCGTTAAGAAATTTGACAGCTGCGAAATAACTGGAGGCAAATTTTGAAATTGTAAAGATAGACAATAGAAGAAAATTTAATTGTACTTTGCGTTATGCCAGTTAAGTTGGTATATGTGATAATAAAACTGCTGCGTATAAAATCAACCCTGCTGGATTTTTTTTCAACATTTTTCTCACCTCGAAAACGCTGAATCGGAGCTCTTTTCCATACTTTTTCGCCATGATTCCCTTCGAAAAGTTGTT
>JAPMAF010000809.1:0-12782 GCA_026537445.1 Silvatares holzenthali
ATATTATTTA
This sequence comes from Silvatares holzenthali, assembly GCA_026537445.1. Taxonomy (NCBI): domain Eukaryota; kingdom Metazoa; phylum Arthropoda; class Insecta; order Trichoptera; family Pisuliidae; genus Silvatares; species Silvatares holzenthali. Next base: position 11 of record JAPMAF010000809.1, read on the forward strand.
TATGTACATTGTATGATGGCGACCAAACCGGTGAACAATATTCTAGTACATTCCGTACCATTGAGATATATAGTAGTGTTAGTGTGTGAACAATGCGGAATCCCGCTGTTGTGCGTACTATGAATCCCAATGTTTGCATGGCTCTACTCGTTAAGTCATTAATATGGTTTATGAATGATAACTTGGCATCAAATGTGACGCCTAAATCCTTGATATCTTCAACTATCTGTAAGTCATTATCATCAATTTTATAGACATATGTTATTTTCCTGGTGTTTCGGGTGAAGCTTAAGGAGAAACATTTCTCAACATTTAAGTAGAGCCTGTTTCTTTCACACCAGCTGTGGAGAAGTATTCGAGACATCTGCATCACAGATGTATGTAATTTTGCTGGGATCCCACGGCTATTGTTCTATGGACACAGCTTGGCAGTTTGGGCCAGATGTGACTTGTGAGATGTGCGTCGTACCTGCCAGCCCACTTACTCAGATGTCGCCATGCACCAGTCACCACACTGAATTTATACATTTACTATTATTTAACAGTGAATTACTAATTTTCGCAAAAAGTGGGATACTTTGATATTTAAAATTATATTTTAATAAAGTGCCGGGTTTGGATGCTTGGGTTCATCATATATGACCTTCAAAAATAGTGTTTACCACAGCAGAACTCACATAAATTGATGAACCATTTCAATTCACATATATTTTATTCAATCTTCATGCAAAGCTAAATCCACCTGAGTTTCAGACATTGACTGCCACTTCCCGGTGTGGTGCCAAATAATATGTACTTACTCTATTTTGTCTTGTAATCATTTTTTTTGGTTGTAACAAAACTACTCTGTTTATAATTTTTGATTTATGTATATATATTAAGAATGCTAAGGACACACGTTATCGGAGATTTGACAAGTTTTTCTATGCTTCTAATATGTTTCTATTCAGGTCAAGCCATCTGTTTGTGTCCCAAATAAATAAAAAAAATCTGCATAGCAATATCATATTTTTTATTTAGTTGCTACACATGAGGCACCATGACGCCACCATAATAAACATTAAAAATTTGCACTTATAAACATTGAATATGGAAATAGCGAATAATTAATAGAAAAACTGATTATTTAGACTTGGTCATAAACCACCAAATCACCAAACTTTAAAAACGTAATTTGTCTTGCGCTATAGTAGCTATGCTCTCTCACTTTTATAGTTAATTTAGGCACCGAAATTTACCGAAATCAAACCCATATTATGATTTTTATATAACATTTCAAACATGGATCATATCAACTGCATCACATGGACATTAGTTTTTGTTCTCTGTTTTATTTATTTTAGCCAATTAACCTTATACGCTTATTTTTAATTTTTGTCTAATTATACTCTATTTTTTTTCTTATTATTTTTTAAATTATTTAATTTATTCTCTCTTATTATCTAACTAACACCCTTAAATTATTACACTTTATTAATTTCTTACACTTTGATATTTTTTATAATTCTATTCTATTATATTTTATTGTTGACAAGTTTTTAAAATAAAATATATTATTTTTACAGAAATACCTCATCAGAAATGCGAAATTGTCTAAATGGGCATTCAACGATGAAGATTGGTCTGATCAATCTCGAGAAACCCTTATCATAGATACTGTTCGTGCAAAGTTCTTAGATTTCTTGCATCAAGAAATTCCATACAAACTCATAACGGAGATCGAGTACTTAGAAGATTGCACCACAATGGACAAACTCATCTGCATGGTCTGTGTCACCTGTTCCACAGATCGGATTGAAAAATTAATTGCTGGGGCAGGAGGAGGAAAACTTAGACAAATAACAGATGCGGCGAGACATGATTTGGTGCAAATGTTTCAAAGACCTATATCCCTCAGAATATCTCTTCGTGTTGATAAAAAAATCGATATAGATTGACTTACTGTATATTATTATTGAATACATATAAAGCATTACTATTGTTTTTCTTTCATTTAGTTTTTATTTCAATCTCTTATTGCCAGTAAAATTTAAGATCACATAAGAACCCTTTGTGGATTTGTATTGTAAGGCTATGGAGTTTTATATTTTGCTTCTGTATACATGTCTTTAGTAGGTATTAATCACCACATATAGAGTGCTCACTGAAATAGTATGGTGCAGAAAAGTCTATAGTGAGAAGGTGCTTTATAAATTAAGATCTGAAGCAAAACGTATTTTTAATAATAAGAAACTGAAATATAAGTGATTCTTGAGTGAAAATAATAAAAATGAATAATTTGTGATGGCCCAAGATTTTTTATAGCATAACATTCAGTGTAGCTAGCGTGAGTTAATTATAAGTATTCTGTGTAGCAGAAGGAAAAAAATCTGGTTATTTAATTCTAGTCACGAAACATGGATAAATTCATTTTGTGCAGCACACAAGATCTACCACTCTGCCAATCTAATTTTTATTTTTTTAAATATAGTCACAGAGTCAAAAAATGTACTTTACTTTTTATCATTTTGGCAGTATTTGAACCTGCAACCTCCGGTGCTTTAGTTAAGTGTCTTAGCCACTAGACCATGAGCCCGACAAACGGTTACATTTGAAATAAAAATGTGTGCCAATGAAGTGTTGATGAAATAATACTGTGATCAAATAATGCATTTGTATACAAGTGTGTACCTGAGAAATTACATGAATGTTATTAGCATGCAGTTACAATTAAAAGGTCGAGCAAATATTTATTTTGTTACACAATTGTGAAAATTATTATTCCTTGCATCGGTCAAATTATTGCATTGGGAACAATGTTATAAGTGAAGAAATATTAGCGATAGGTAAGAGAATGTATAGTGCTTTTGTGGATTCAGAAAATCTATTTGATAGAGTGAATTAGTGTAATATATAGAACATATTTACTCAGTTTATGGTGGAGAGTTGGGTAGCCGGGGCTATTGTCTCCTTTTATACAGGAAGTGCTGTCAGAGGGAATGGTTCTACATCATCCAATTCAGCATTAAAAAAAATGTGGTGTAGGGGTGTATCATGCCACATTGGTTCTTCAATCTGTACATGGATAGCTATATGAAAAAACTTAAAGAGATGATTAAAGATGTTTTTATTTTTTGTATGTTGATGAAAGATGTTTTTATTTTTGTATGCTATGTATTTGGCAGAATGTAAAGGGAAATGTGGCTAAATCTAAAGTGATGACTTTCAAATGAGATGAACAAGTGGCCAGACAATAGATCTTTGTAGACGAGTATCTGGAATAAGCTAATAATTTTATTTATCTTGGCAGTAGGTTCATGAGAGGCGGTAGATCAGTAAAAGTCATTGATAGAATAGTAAAACATATCAAAGAAGGATACCAATTACAAGTAGGAAATATAAACAAAATGAATGTTGGCTGTTTGAGATGTATGAATGAGGAGGAAGCAAGAAATGTATGTTAGGACAGTTATAAGTGGTGCTCTACCTACCCTTATTTGGAAATGCTGTGATGTTATTGTATTATTTCTCTCTTCCTCATTCAGCAAACATTTATTTCTAAGCATTGTTAATTTTAATTTTGTTGAAATTATATTTCAGTTTCATTATTGCTGTGGGATACTGAATCAGGTTACATTCATAATCTGGTTAGAATTACATCTAGAAAAGGCAGTATGACCTGTTCAATATGCACACTTCACATTATCTCGGAAATTTCTTGAATCATATGCCACCATCGCAATAATTCAATTTTATTTTTGTCTCATTGAAATGTTACAAATTGATCAGTTCCTCTTCTTGGAAAATATTCACCAACCTTTCGATTTTATTTGTCAGCTCTGAAATAATAATAGAGTAAAATATTTTACAAAACATTATTTTAAATCAGTTTTCTGCTACTTTCACAACAGCTTTTCCTGTGGTTTCTCCTCGCAGCATTCCAATGAAAGCATCAGGCATGTTTTGGAATCCTACTGTGGCAGTGTCCTTATATTTTAGTTTTCCTTCTTTTATCCACTTCAAGTTCTGTTGAATACCCTCATTCCATCGAGAGGCCCATCTCCTTACAACAAAACCTGTCATTTTCAATTGCTTAAAGACAAAAGATGGCTGGAGAATCGGGGCTGTAACAAGAATTATTAATGATATACACATACCTTTAAGATTCATAATCTTAAAGTCGAAACAATTTAATTTAATTTACCTGTTGGGTTATTTGACTCGTCTTCTTGGTAAGCTGGAAATGAACCACATACAGATATCCTACCAAATATTTTCATTTGATTTATGATAATTGAACTCAGTTCTCCTCCTACCTGTAAAGAAAATAAATATTAATATTTAATCTTGTTAATGTTTTTTTTTTTGATCTAACAGTATTTTAATTATGTGTCCTTTCTCAGTGATTACCTATCAATATAAAATACAGATCTTAAGTTCAGAAGCTAAAATTTTATCAAAGGTTTGGGAAAGATTTGCATGTAAATATAAAAGAGATTACTTTTTGCTTACATTATCAAAGTAGATATCAGTACCCTCAGGTGCAGCTTTTTTCAATGCTTCGGCTGCATCCACAGTTTTGTAATTAAATGCATAATCAAAGCCAAGCTCTTCTTTCAACCATTTGCACTTAGTATCCGAGCCAGCAAAACCAATGACTTTGCAGCCTGCAAATTTGCGAAAATTGCATCGTTATCTGTGTATATCTTGAAATATTTAAATAATATATGTTTTATGGGAAAGAATGAGAACCTTGGATTTTGGCAATTTGGCCAACAAGTGAGCCAACAGCTCCTGCTGCACCAGAAACTACCACTATTTCCCCAGGCTGAGGATAGCAAATTTCCAACAGTCCAAAATAAGCAGTGTTGCTAAAAAAATTACAAATTGTAAAAAAAAACATCGTAAGCATAAGTAAAAATGAGACAAATAGTGGTTTGGCCGGAGACCAAATATTCGGCGAACCTATAGAGGTTAGATAGCCTTAGCTATAAACGATGCAATGTGCTGAAAAACTGTTGATGACTCGAAAGAAGTTAGGCTTACTGGAACATCAATTAGCTAAAGAAATCAGCACAAGGCGGAATTTTACCTTTTATATGAATGAATGAATGAATGAATGCTTTTTGGAACAAAAACAAACTATTTTTGCTGGCTAAAAACATGGCTTCTTTACAACACACTTACTAATTTAACAGTTCAACAATAGTGTTCGATGGAGCACTGTGTCAAGCTTTTAAAGCCTTTGAAGATAGCTTATAAATAGCCTAATGAACATCTGACTTACCACACGAGAACCTCGTTGAAAGCTGAATTAGAAACAGCCACAGGACAAAATCCAAATTACCTGTTTGGATCCTTCTATAGTTCCAAACAAACCCTTTTTGGCTGTTGAAACTAAAATGGGCTGGCAGAAATTTTGTTGGAATATATAAAAATGTTTTACGATGAATTTTCAAACAGTGGATGTTCAACATTATCTTTTATGCTTGCTTAAAAAAGAGATGATGAGACTGGATCAATTCTCACTTGCGAAGCCCATGGCACTTGGGAATGTTTTAATGAAGTGGTAGATAAAATTAATAAATAGAATCAAGAAAAGAACACAATCGCATGCAAAACAGACTATTTCTGAAAACAGTTTGACTCGATTGTATTTGGAATCCACTAATTCAAAACTACCCAGTTTTGGTAAAGTTTACCAGAATTTACTTTTCAGCTCCTTGTAGCATTCAGTAAAATGCTATTTTCTGGAGCTGGACTTGATTATGAAAATAAAAATATTCACTTATTGCCTGTAGATGCAGTGAAACTAGTGCTCATTTATCATAATTTGCCATTGATCATGATTTTGCTTTTACATTGCTTCATTTATTAGTATATTTTTTATTTAATATTTATTTCAAGACGTTTGCACATATTGTAGCAAGTTTGTACATTTGTCAAAATATTAATCTGTATATTTTTACCCAGGCATGCCTAGAGCACCAAGTCCAACAGTTGTTGGAAGATCTTCCAAGTCTGGAAGAAGGTAGGTCTTTGTCAAAAGCAATGACTTTTTTTCAAAATGTTTCCCTCCATCAATGGTATAATCTCTCCAACCGTAATGAGAGTAAACTAGCTTTCCAACTGGGAAGTTCTTATTTTTACTATCAACAATTCTGCAAAAGGAATGAAATATGATATATTTTTTAAATTGTATTATTTATTTTTTAAATTGTGTACAAAATTTGTGAAACTTTTAGAAAGCAATTTCATTAAATACCTGGCAATCTGATAACCTATCATAGTAGTTCCAAGTGGATATTTGTTCATGTAAGATTTCATATAAGGATCCACACTCCAACATTCAGCTTTTACGAGGAATTCTGAAAATAGAATTTGAGTTTTTTAAAAATTATACTGAAATATGCCATCTTCATCCACTGAATTTTAATCCATATTATTTGTTTTTCTTTAGAACTGTTGCTGTCAAATATTTGATTAAATATTGTGTATATTGTGCATTGATGGTGCCACTCAAACATCTGTTCCATTTACTTTTTGAAAATGATGGTTTTTCCCCCTTTAAAAATCATCCAATAATTTATTTTTTATAGAGAAATGTCAACTTTGCGAATACTTTATTATATAAATGAGCAATATACATTATATATCAGTCAATCACATTGAATAACAAACCTAAATAATTACACTTGTTTGTTTTAATACAACAATTTTTAACTGGAAACCCGTGATAAATGTTTTTATGCTCTCGCACAACTGTATGTACGAAATATGGCTCGAAATTACAATTATGTTGATCCTTAATAACGAAAAACCATTACAAAATTCTCTAATTTTTCTATGTCCATTTTTGATGCAGTAGTTGCAAGATTTATCCTTTAACTTAATTAATATAACAAAACACATGATTTACACTCAAAACTGCAAGAAAAAGGTTACTTAATTACATACATGCATACATACATACATAAAACAAATTAAAGTGTTCGAACGTAGACATGCTATCTATCAATATCTTAGAATCGCGCATATCTCTTCACCTCATGCAACATTTTATTATGTTGCTAAGACGAAACATTCATAATCCATTAGTGCTCGCTAGTAAATTACCTCTGTTCTCAAAATCATGCTTCTTTCGCCATCCCTCATTCTTCAACAAACCTTGGCACCTGCATGCCTAGTACCAGAGCTGCGCGTCTTCTTAACGAGCTACCGAATGTCTTGGGCATATTTCATGACCCACTATCGCGTATTATGGAAACATTGCGTCTTTCTGTATCATCATAAATCTCTATCCCTCTGTCCCTATCCCTTGATAACTGTCTCTTCTTTTTTTACTTCTACCTATCACCCTTTTGCTTTACTTAACATGCATTTGCTTTTTTTATATTAACTATTATTTATCATTTCTTTGTTGTTTTATACATTCTTATATTTGGTACATTGTACTAATAAGTAAATAAATACACTCGTTTAGGAAATTCAGTAATAAAACGATAATTGAACACACTTTCTGGCATGCAATATAAAAAATCAAGTTTAGGTAATACTGAAAATAGTCACAAAAATAGTAAATTAATGTAATAATTTTAAAACATGCCATTTTTTTGAAGTGGAGGAAGATCTTCTTCAACTATTTTAAAGTCACTCTTCTTGGGTTCCCCTTTGAAGTATTGGGCAAGAATATATCTATTTGCTTTTACCATTTTGAAGATTATGCTGTGACTGATAAATAGATACTAATAAGAAAATACTTGGCACACTAATAGTTTATATAATACTGAATGAAAATGAATATACTCAAATACAAATTTAATTATTTATAAAAGTTATCATATTCTTATCTAACAATTACATGATTAAATAAACATTTCATACAAATCCATTTCGTAATCTAATTATAAACACTTAATTCTGTTTTAAAAATGTATAACAGTTTACAGATATCTATTACTATGTTTCAATTTGTTACTTATTTTATTTATTTATTCAACAGTACAAAGTACCAAATACAAGAAAAAATAAATAATTAACAAGAAAAAGAAGTAATAATAAAGAAATAATAAACAATAATTAATATAAAAAAGCAAGTATATATAAAGCAAAGCAAAAGGGTGGTAGGTAGAAGTAAAAAAGGAAGAGACAGTTATCAAGGGATAGGGAAAGAGGGATAGGATTTATGACGATACGGAGAGATGCAATGTTTCCATAATGCATGATAATGGGTCGTAAAATATGTCCAAGGCATTTGGTAGGTTGTTAAGAAGAGCTCAACCCTGGTACTGGACATGCAGGTGCCAATGTTTATTGAGGAATGAGGGATAGGGAAAGGAGTGTGATTTCGAGAACGGAGGTAATTTACTGGAGCATGCAGACTGAAGGTAACAAGTACTGATGGATTATGAATGTTACCTCTTAGCAACATAATAAAATTTTGCATGATTATTTAGATCTGCGTGATTCTAGAGAATTAATAGAAAGCATGTCTAGGAGGAATCTGGAAGGGAAATATTTGAAAGTGTCATAATTGATGGGATAGTATCCGAATGTTCGAAGATACGGGCAACGAAGAATTTTTTTGTGGACCCGTTCCAGGAATGCGCAGTAGCAGGCCTCATGTGGATTCCATATAATGGAACCATATTTGAAGGTAGTGAGAACTAGAGTGATATAGAGGGAGCGAAGAAAGGCGAGATTGTCGTACAATAAATCCAAGGGATTTACTGGCACAACACTGGCTGTTAATCTAGACATTGAAGATACAGGAATAGGGAGAGGTCCACTGATACCCAAAATCGTTTAAGAGATTGAAGAACACTAATGTTGATTTCTTAAGTAATGTCATCTTTCATATATTTAATCGAATCTCTCCTCCTCACATGCATATTTCCATTATTAATGAAGGCATGCATGATGCAAAGGAAGTGGTAATAAATAATATTAAGACTAAATAATGCATTTGAAGTGAATTATGGATGTGAGAAATCACATAAAAGAATATGCAAGTCATTTTATTCAGTGGAAAACTTGTTATCTTTAACCTATAAACTTTTATATTTAAACATACTAATGAAAGTATCAACTCTCCATTGTGTTATCTCTTTTATGCATTCATTTTAATAGCATTAATTCTGTGGGTAGTACTATCCACTTAGATATGCATGACCCACAGCATTAATATGATAACAAATACAGATAGCATGATCCACAGTTATCATGCTATTTAATCTTTCTCTTCTACTGTCTAGAAGCAGAAGAGAAAGTAAACCTAGTTATTCTTATATTACTATTATGTTTAAGTGTAACCGAATTTAAGTTACCCTTTTGATACTTTATTTCTTCTTGAGAAGTTGTGATTGAACATACAGATATCCTACCAAATACTGCTGCACAGTAGGCGAGAAAGATATCCCGGCTATTAAGTAAATGCTGTGTACCAGCCGGAGGAGAGATTGAAAACATGATTATTTAGTTCTAGTCACGAAACATGGATAAATTTATTTCACGTGGTTTACAATACTGAATGGTGGTATTGCTCCAAAGCAATACGAAATCTACTACTTGTTGTTAGTGCAGAGTAAATATATGTATTTATTAAATGCATATTTTGAATTTTTAAATATATTTTTTCATCTATATTTTTAAAATCTTAATCGAAAAAGGCATTTAAAATTTATCTTTTCACGTTGGCGGGATTCAAACCCGTGAATTCCAGCGCCTTATTCAAATGTCCTAGTCACTAGGCCAGGAGACCGAAATGACTGAATATTAAAAAGAATACTGTTATTGGCGCTTTTTGTAACATTCTTTTTATCACAGTAACTGCTTAAATCTCTTTACACTATTCATTCCAATATTATCTTCATTGAATCAGTTTGTCTTCTTAAAAATCTTTGGCTCATTCTATAATTGTCAGCTCTCCACAGTGTAATAATAATTAAAGAGAATATTTTATAAAATTTTATTTTACATGCATATTATTTACAAGCAAAGTTGCAATTCAGTCTTCTGAGACTTTCACAATAGCTTTTCCTGTGTTTTCTCCTCGTAGCATTCCAATGAAAGCTTCAGGCATGTTCTGGAATCCCTCTGTAATGGTTTCTTTGTATTTCAGTTTTCCTTCTTTGATCCATTTCAAGTTTTGCTGAATGCCCTCATTCCATCGAGAGGCCCATCTGCTGACAATGAAACCTGTCATCTTCAATTGTTTGAAAACGAAAGATGGCTGGAGAATCGAGACTATAACAAGAAGTAAAAGTTATAAACATATCATATGTGTGTGATTATGTTTAAATATGAAAAAATTAAGTTACCCTTTGGATAGTTTATTTCTTCTTCCTGATAAGTGGTGATTGAACCACATACAGATATCCTACCAAATAGTTTCATTTGATGTATAATAATTGAGCTCAGTTCGCCTCCTACCTGTAAGGAAAATATTTATTAAATTTTTATTATATTAATTTATATCTACTTGACAGTTAACAGTTTGATAACAAATTAGTATCTATTTATCGTCTTTTCTCAGTGTTTACTTATGAATGTTAAAATGCAAATTTTACAATTGAAACCCAAAAGTTTTTCAACCTATGGATAGTGATAGGGAGTTTTTTTTTAATATTTTTGAAGTAACATATTATGAAAGAGATATTGTGTGTAAGAGTGAATGAGAGAATGTATTTTTGCTTACATTATCAAAGTAGATATCAGTACCCTCAGGTGCAGCTTTTTTCAATGCTTCAGCTGCATCAACAGTTTTGTAATTAAATGCATAATCAAAGCCAAGCTCTTCTTTCAACCATTTGCACTTAGCATCCGAGCCAGCAAAACCAATGACTTTGCAGCCTGCAAATGTGCCAAAATTGCATTGTTATCAATAACCAATATTTGAATAATATGGATGTTATATGAAAGGATAAGATTAGACCTTTGATTTTTGCAATCTGACCGACATGAGAGCCAACAGCCCCTGCAGCCCCTGAAACAACCACAATTTCCCCAGGCTGAGGATTGCAAATTTCCAATAATCCAAAGTAAGCGGTGTTACTAAAATTTTTAACAAAATTTTAAAAAAAGCCTTCATACACATTACAATCAGAAATGAAGTAGATAGAGGTTTGGTCGGAGACCAAAAACCCAAAATAAACGATGTTACTAAAATTTAGACCATTAAAAGTTATTTTAAGTTTTCATCACATACATCACAAGATTCCATTACATACTTGACATCAAAGATTTTATTGAATAAACTATGAATTACAAAGTTGTGTTAATCGGTATTAAATAGATGTAGAGCTAATTGACATAACATGTCAATATATCTATTTGAAGCACAAATTTCGAATAGATATGTAGACATATCATGTGAATTAACTCAAGAATTCTATTTTCCAACACATGTCATGCAAATTTAAAATTTGTTAAAATGTAGTCAAAATGATAATACCCAGGCATGCCTAGAACACCAAGTCCAATGGTTGTTGGAAGATTTTCCAAGTCTGGAAGAATGTAGGTCTTTGTTGCCAGCAAAGACTTTTCTTCAAAATGTTTACCTCCATCAATAGTGTAATCTCTCCAGCCATAATGAGAGTAAACTAGCCTTCCAACTGGGAAGTTCTTATTTTTACTGTCAACAATTCTACAAATGGAACAAAGTGTCAATATTTTTGCTGAATTATGTGCACATAATTAGTTTTTTTATGTTATTTTATATTACTCATTAGAGAACACACATTGCACATGCAAATGCTGTGTAATAGTAGGAGAAAAAATAACTGGAAAATCCATTTTAAATAATCATTCCAGTGAGATTTGAACTCGTGACCTCTATTGTGTTGGTCAAGTATCCTACCTACTGGACCACAAGGCTGACAGATTTGTGGTAATTAAAAAATGAATATACCTGGCGATTTGATAACCAATCATAGTAGTTCCAAGAGGAAAATTCTTCATGTAAGGCCTCATGTAAGGATCTACACTCCAACATTCTGCTTTTACAAGGAATTCTGAAAAATATTTTTAAAGTCATTTTGTAATATGTTGCATACATTTCCAGAAATTTAAATTAGTCCATTTGTTTTCTTCGATATCATTTGTTGCCAAATCTTTGATTTAATATTATTTATACCCTTGGGTTATAATATATAATAGAGCTTGGTGCCACTCAATATTGATAAACGTTTTAAATTTTTAAAGACTATTTATCCCCTTTGTACAGAAGCACAAATGGAGACTTACTGAAACAAATGATGAAACAATTTCTTCCTCATACTAATACCATTGCATCGATTCACATTAAAAATGTTCTCACTAATTTGTTTATTTACTCGAGCTGTGGGTTGGATATAGTAAGTAATAGTATGATTACTCAAATGCTGGTTAGCTTATAGAAATTATCACAAAAGATCATAGGATGGATAATGCCTTACTTCTTGCCAGTGCTTCTGGATTAGGATTGGATTGTTATAGAAGTGTTCACATAGGTGGAGAAATGGAAGCTCCTGAGGACCTGTGACTTATGTCTACAAAGGTAACTGAGATATTGTGATAGGTGAGGGTTTGCTCCTGGTTGAGTTGTATAAAATATTTGAAATATACATCAAGTTGGTTCTTTTGACTTGCTGCGAGATGGGTATTTAAGTGAATATACTACTCTGTCAAGAAAGTACCGGGAAAAGATCAATAATACACAAAAATTTTGTTAATCATCTAAATTTATTTTATCACCTTCAAAGTATGCCCCTTCAGAAACGATACACTTACGCCAACGAATAATCCAATCATCAAA